>PVKU01011678.1:0-41432 GCA_004027475.1 Anoura caudifer | reverse complement strand
TCTGACATTGTGAAAATGATGTATGGGCCTGGTCCTCGGCCTCAGGGCACTAATGTCCTTGCATTGTTCTGCCTACCTTGTTATCAGATCGTTCCCAAGGGAAGTACAAGAAAATATCAAAAGTGGAATGTGCGTGCATCATGTTCCTTAAACAATGTATCTATCAGGATGGTTACTGTTACAAAATGTCTTCTGCGGTTATGCCTGCAGGAGCTTGTAATCTTGTGCTATTCTTAGACTTTTCTAGTTGTCTATATATATGACTGTACACTTTAATAAAATTGCCTTTTGCCAGCAGAGCAACTGGTCGCTTCCTCCTTTCAGTCCGTCACTGCGCGTCATGAGCCCCTTGCCACGCTGGCCGCGGCAAGGGTTATGACCCTTGTTAGGATTAGGGTTAGGGTAATGGCTAGGGTTAGAGTTAAGTTTAGTGATAGGTTAATGACAGGCTAGGGCTATGGTTAGGGTTAGGGTTAGGGTTAGGGTTAGGGTTTGGTTTAGGGCTAGGTTTATGGTTAGGGTTATGGTTAGGGATAGGGCTAGGTTTAGTGTTAGGATGAGTGTTAGGGTTAGATTTAGTGTTCAGGTTAGGGTTGGGGTTACTGTTAGTAGTAAGTTTAGGATTAGAAATAGGGTTAGGGGTAGGACTAGCATAGGAGTAGGGCTTGGGTTAGGGTTAGGGCTAGGGCTAGAGCTAGCTGTAGGGTTAAGTTTAGGGTTTAGGCTATGTTTATGGTAGTGTTAGGTTTAGGGTTAGGGTAGGCTTAGGCTAGTGCTGAAGTTATGGCTAGTTAACAGGTTAAGGATAGGCCTACACTTAGGGTTTAGTTTAAAGTTAGCGTTAGGATTTAGGTTTAGGGTTGGTGTTAGGGATAGGGTTAGGGTTAGATCAAGCCTTTAGAGTTAGGGTTACTTTTAGTTTAATGCTAGGGTTAGGGGTGAAGGTTAGGGTTAGGGTGAGTGTTACAGCTAGGCCTAGGACTAGTTCTGCTGGGGCTAGGTTTAGGCATAGGGGTAGATTTAGGTTTTAGAGTTTGCATTATGGTTAGGGTTAGGGCTGGGGCCTAGGACTAATGTTAGGGTTAGTGTTAGAATTATTGTTAGGGCTAGAGTTAGTTTTAGGGTCAGGGTTAGGGGTAGGGCTAGGGTTAGTGTTTGAATTATGGTTAAATTTAATGCTAGGCCTAAGTTTAAGGTTGGGGTTAGGTTTAGAGCTAGGGCTTAGGTTAGGGTTTGGTTTAGGTTTAGGGTTAGGTTTAGGTTTAGGGCTTGGGTTAGGGTTAGGTTAAAGCCTAGGGTTGAGTTATGGTTAGGGTTATGGTTAGGGTTAGGGTTAATAATGGTGTTAGGGTTAGAGTTAGTGTTTGAGCTAGGGTTAGTTTTAGGATTAGGTCAGGGCAAGGGGTAGGGTTAAGTTTAGGTTAATGGTTAGGTATAGGCCCAGGGCTGGGGCTACGGATTGGGCTAGAGTTAGGTATTAGGGTTAGGTTTCAGGATTAGGGTTAAGGTTAGGGTTATGGTTTAGGATTAGGGTTAGGATAATGTTTGGGCTAGGGCTAGGGTTAGGGTTAGGGTTTGAATTAGAGTTCAATTTAATACTATGCTTAGGGATAGGGTAAAGTTTGTGCTAGATTTAGGCCTTGGGTTAGGGTTAAGGTTAATGCTGGGGTTAGGTCTAGGGTAAAAATTAGGTTTAAGCTTAGGTTTAGGACTAGCACTAGGGTTAGGGTTAGGGTTAGTTTAGGGTTAAGTCTAGGGCTAGGGTTAGAGTTGGGTGTATGGTTAGGGAAAAGGCTATAGTTAAGTTTAGCATTACATTTAGGGCTAGAGTTAGGGTTAGGGTTAAGGCTAGGTGTATAGTTAAGCTTAGTTTTGGGTTTGGGTAGGGTTAGGGCCAGTGCTGGGTAGGGTTAGGGCCAGTGCTGGGTAGGGCCAGGGTTAGGCTAGGATTAGGGTTAACGTTAGTGTTAGTTTTAGAGTTGGAGTTAGAGCTAGGTTTAGTGTTAGGGTTAGGACTGGGGTTACAGTTAGGGCTAGGTTTAAGGTTAGGGTTAGGTTTAGAATTAAGGTTAGCATTAGGTTTCGGGTCAGGTTAGAGTTACATATAATGTTGGAGTTAATTTAGGGTTTAGGATAGGGTTAATATTAGGGTTAGAATTAGGAATAGGGTTAAGGGTCATGGCTAGTGTTAGGGCTAGGACTTGAGTTAAGGTTAGGTTTAGTGCTATAGCAAAGCTAAGGGTTAGGGTTAGGGTTAAGTTTAGAGTAGGTTTAGGCTAGGGCTTGGGTTATGGCTGGGGCCAGTGTTAGAGTTAGGGCTAGGGCTAGTGCTAGGGCTAAAGCTAGGATTAAGTTTTGGGTTAGTGTTAGCATTTGGGTGTAGAGTTAGTGTTAGGGATAGTTTTAGGTCTGAGTTAGCGTCTAGAGTTAGGGTTAGGTTTATGGTTTGGGGTAGGGTTAGGGTTAATATTAGGGTTAGGAATTTTGCTAGATTTAGGGATAGGTTTACAGTTAGTATTAGGGCTAGGGCTAGTGGCAGGTCTAGGGCTAGGTTAGGTTTTGGGTTAGGGCTTAGGGTTAAAGTTAAGGTTAGGGTTAGAGATAGGATTAGGGCTAGGGTTAGTGTTTGGGTTTTGGTTAGGATTAGGTTTAGGCCTAAGGCAAGAGCTAGCATTAGGGTTAGAGTTAGGTCTAGGTTACAGTTAGGGTTAAAGTTAAATTTAGGGCTTGGGTTAGGGGACGTCTAAGGATAAGGCTAAAGTTTGTGTTAGATTTAGGGTTACTGCTAGAATTAGGGTTTTTTTAGGGTTAGGGTTAGTATTAGGTTTAGGGTTAGGGCGAGGGTTACAGTTAGTGCTGCTTGTAGGTTTTTGCCTAGCACTGGGAACAGGTCTAGGTATAGGTCAGGGCAAGATAGAATTTCAGGACAGAAATACATGTAGCAAAGAAACATAAAAGTACTGTCTAAAATTACTTGAAATCTGGAAATTAGGGTTATGGTTAGGATAGTGTTAGGGTTAGAGATATGGTTAGGTTTGGGGTAGAGTTAGTTTTAGGGTTATGGTTAGAGTAAATTTAGGGCTAAGGTTAGGGTTAAGGTTAGGGTAAGTATTAGGACTAGGGCTAAGTTCAGTATTAGATTTAGTGTTAGGGTTAGGGTTAGGGTTAGGGTTAGGATAGGGTTAACATTAGGGCTAGGTTTAGGTTTAGGGTTAGGACTGGGGTTAGGGTTAGGGTTAGAGTTATGCTTAGATTTAGGAGTACAAGTAGGGTCAGAGCTAGGATTAGGTTCATATTTAGGGTTTTGGTTAGGGTTAGTTTAGGGTTAGGGTTTGTGTTAGGATTACAGAAAGGGTTATATTTAGTGTTAGGGTAAGGGTTTGGCCTGCAATGAGCATTAGAAGTTCAGCTGTGTTTAAGTTTAGAGTAGGATTGGGATGAGGATTAAGGTTAGGGTTTGGTTTGAGTTATGGCTCTGGGCCTGGGGCTGCAGCTGCTGTCATCCCAATGCTGGTCCCAGGGACCTTATGGACCCAAAGCACTCTCCTTACTATCTGATTCTTCAATGCTCTCTACAGTTTTGGCCTCCAATCTTCATATATGCTCGGATACTGTTGGCTGTTCAAAATGTTTGTTCCTCAGAAGATCGGCTAGGTGTTCCACACATGCACAGGGGGACATGGACTCCACTGCCACCTATGTTGCCACCATCTTGCCACCTCTCCTTAACCCTTATCTCTAAAAAAAATGTTACCCTAACCCTAATCTAACCCTAACCCTAACCCTGGCCCAACCCTAACCCTAATACTAACCCTAAAACTAATCCTAAAGCTCACAGTAGCCCTAAACCTAGCCCTAATGCAAACCCTAGCCTTTGCCTTAAATGTAACCTAACCCTAGTCCTAAACCTAACCCTAACTATAACCCTAACCCTAGACCTTACCTTAACCCTAACCCAACCCTAGCTCTAGCCCTAACCCTAACCTTAACTGTAACACTAAACCTAAGCCTAAATTTAACCCTAACCCTAACCCTAGACCTAGCCTTAACTTTAACCCCAATTCAATCCCTGAACCTAACCATAGCCTTAGCCCTAAACCTAACCCCAAACACAACCCTAATGCTAGCCTTAATGCTAACCCTAACCATAACTCTGACATTAGCCCTAACCTTAACTCTAAATCTAGCCATGGCCCCAATCCTAACCCTAAACTCAAATCTAACCTTAACCCTAAACTTAACCCTAAATCTTCCCCTAGCCTGAACCCGAACAATAACCCTAACCATAACCCTAGCCCTAACCTTAATGCTAAACATAACCTTAACATAACCTAATCCCTGGGTGGGTTGCAGGATTCTTGGAAGAGAGCCAGGTCAATGGCTCCCTCCCCTGCCAAACAAAGTTTGAGCAGCACCAGGATAGACCTGGATGCTTGAAGTTGCTGGGGGAGTAAGGACGAAGTGGCAAAAACACAGGGGCAGTGTGCACCTGCTAAGACTGTGGAGACAGGACAGGATGAGTTGGGCCATGACAGGCCCTGGCCCAGATAGTCCTTGGTCTGGTTGGAGAGCTGGGTTGTGTGAGAAGCCAAGCCCTGATGGAGCAGCAGGCTTGAGCACAAGGAATTTTTCAAAAAGAAAAAAAAAAGAGGCACTCAGCAGCTGTTTGGGGAATTCTTCCAGGGCAGCCCCACGCCTCCCCAGGTGCACCTCATCTGCACCCCAGCAGCTTCTGCAGCCTCAGCTGTGGGCCCACCTCTGCTGCCAGGACTACAACTGTGCCGCTAACCCTGGCCCCATGACAGAGGGCACCCAGCCATGCCCACAACCTCAGAGGTGCACCACCCACCCAGCTGCCCCCCATCCCACCCCAGCTGCCACTGCAGTAGCTGCGTACTGACACCTTAGACCTCTGGACAGTGCACACCCACACCCATGGCCCAGTGCCAGTCCCACTCCACCAGCAGAGGCTGAACACCCCTGCCTGCAGCCTGGAGTGCTGAGCACACCTGACCCACCCGGTCCAGTAGCTGCTGGTCCCGTCCCAGCAGCAGAGGCCAAGCACTCCCACCAGTAGCCCCAGGAATGGAGCACACCTGACCCTGCTACCCAGAAGCACCTCACACCCAACTCCACCAATCCCCCCTCAGCTTGCTGCAGCCAGGAAGATCAGCAGAACTGATTTGGCTTATTTAAAGCCAGCAGGAGGCTACCTATTTTTTTTTAATTCCTTCTTCCTTTCTTTCTTTTTTAATTACATCTTCCTTCTTTTAGGGTTAGGATGTGGTTTAGGGTTAAGTTTAGGTTGTGGTTAGGTTTGGGTTAGGACTAGTGCTAGGGTTAGGGTTAGAGTTATGGTTAGTGTTAGGGCTAGGCCTAGGGTAAGTGGTAGGACTAGGGTGAGGGTTAGTGTTAGAGTTATGTTTTGCTTTTAGGGTTAGGTTTAGGGTTAGGGTTATGGCTAGAGCTTATGGCTAATGTTACTCATAGTGCTAAGGGTAGGGTGAAGGCTAGGGTTAGGGATTAGGGTAAGTGTTACAGATTAGTGTTAGGGTTAAGGTAAGTGTG
Organism: Anoura caudifer; assembly: GCA_004027475.1. Classification (NCBI taxonomy): domain Eukaryota; kingdom Metazoa; phylum Chordata; class Mammalia; order Chiroptera; family Phyllostomidae; genus Anoura; species Anoura caudifer. The sequence goes on along the minus strand of PVKU01011678.1, from coordinate 35,864 downwards.
AGGATTAGTTTTAGGGTTAGGGTTAGGGCTAGGGTTTTGGTTTGGGTTAGGGTTAGGGTTAGGATTAAGTGTAGGCTAGGGGTAGGGTTAAGGTTAGTTATAGAGTCAGGGTTAGGTCTAGTGTTATGGTTAGAGACAGGTTTAGATTAGGTTTTGGATTAGGGTTAAATGTAGCATTTAGGTTAGGGATAGGGTTAGGGTTTGGACTAGGGCTAGGAGTATGGCTAGGGCCATGTCTAGGGCTTAGTGCTATATGTAGTCAAGGAGACAAACATATTGTAGCAAAGAAACATGAAAGTATTGTCTTACATTACTTGAAATAATAAAAGCATACGACTTATTTTACTTTAAAAAATTACCTGAAATATAGAAGTTGCTTAAGTGTATAAGGAAAATGTATGTAGGATAATCTACTCCCTCTCAGCCTGCTCCCTCTCAGCCTGCTTTTTTTCTCAGAGAGCAACAGTGCATTGTTTGAACGTGGTTAGTTTTAATGCATACCAGGTGTAAATCTCACTAAAATGCATACCAGGTGTAAATCTCACTACTAAATCTGTAGTGCTTATCAGCAGAAACTACAATTGTAAACACAAACCCTCCTCATTATGTAATTTACTACATTCCCTTTACACAAGATAAAACATACTGGTTTTGATCATTTTTGGTGGTGTCAATAGAAAAGCATAACCCTACTGAAAACACACTCTAAAACCTAAACCTAACCCTAAACCCTAGCCCTAGCCCTAGCTCTGCATTATCCTTTAACAAACCTTAAGCCTAACCTTATCCCTAACCATAAATCAAACCCTACCACAAAATGCTAGCCCTAACCCACACTCAATACCTAACCATAAACCTAACCCTAAACCCTAACTCTTACACAACCCAAAACCTAATCCTAAACCCAGCCCTAACTTAACTCTACCCTAAGCCTAACTATAAACCTAGCCTTACCCCTCAGCCTAATCCTAAACCTAGCTCTAGCCCAAGCCCTAACCCTAATCCTAACCCTAGTACTAACACTTACCCAAACCCTAAACCTAGCCCAAACACTAACCCTAAACCTAGCCCTAACCATAACCATAACTCTAAACCTAACAAACCCAAACTCTAGCACTAACCATAGCCCCAGTACTAACCCCAACCCTAACTCTCTTGCTAGCACTAAACCTAAGCCTAACCCTAAGCCTAAACCTAACCCTAGGCCTAGCATTAATTTTAAACTTAATTCAAACCCCAATCCTAGCCCTACTCTAATGCAGAACATTACCATAACCCTAACCTTAACTGTAGCCCTAGCTCTAAACCTAACCATACCCTTACCCTAACACTATCCCTTGCCATAACCCTACATCTAATCCTAGCCATAGCCATAACCCTAACCCTAAACCTAACCATAACCCTAATCCTAACACTAACCCTAAACCTAACCTTAGACCTACCCCTATAACTAATTCTAACCCTAGTGCTAGCCCAAAATCTAACCTTAACCTAATCATAACCCTACACCTAGCCCTAGGCCTATATCTAACCCTAACCCAAGCCCTAACCCTAAATCAAACCCTAGGCCTAGAGTTAACTTTAAACTTAATTCAATCCCTAACCCAAATCCTATACCTATATCAATTCCTAACTATAACCCAACCCTAACCCTAACCCTAACATTAGCCCTATACTTAACCCTAAACCTAGCCTTAGCCCTAATCTTAACCCTAAACCTAAATCTAATCCTAAATATAGCCTTAACTCCAAACCTAACCCTAGTCTCAAACCCAACATTAACCCCAAACCTAGCCCCAAACCTAACCCTAACCCTAATTCTAGCCCTAAACTTAACTTTAACCCTAGCCATAGTTGTAATCCTAATCTAACCCTGACATTAACCCTAACCCCAACCCTACCCTAAACCTAAACCTAGCCTAAAATCTAACCCCCATCCTTGGCCAAAACCTTACCCTAACCCTAAACCTAAACCTAACCCTAGCCCTAACCCTAATACTAACCATAAACCTAACCCCTAACCTTACCCTAACCCTAAACTTCACCTAAACCCAAACCCTAGACTTCACGCTAAACATAACCTAAACCAAATCCTCAACCTAACTCTAACTCTAACCCTAGCTATACCTTAAGCCTAACCATTATCCTAGCCCCAGCCTAGCCCTTACCCTAACCCTAACACTAAAACTAAAACTACCCTAGAGCTAACTAACCCTAACTCTAGTGCTAGCCCTAAACCTAATCCTAAACTGAATCCTAACCCAATACCAAACCTAAGCCCAAACCCTAACCCTAACCAAAACACTGACCATAAACCTAACCTTTGGCCTACCCTTAACTTTAACCCTAAATTAAATCTTAACCCTAGCCCTATCCCTAACCCTAACCATAACTCTAACATTAGAACTAGTCCTAAAACTAAACCTACCCTAACCCTAACCATAAACCTAAACCTACATTCAACTATAGCCTTAACCCTGATTATATAACTATAACCTTAAGGTGATTATGTGGCTGCATGGAGTTTCTGAGAATTTTCTCCCTATGTTCTCCTCTGGGACTTTTATGCTGTTATGACTTATATTTGTCTTTTATCCACAGTGAATTTATTTTTGTGTATGCTGTAAATTGGTGATCAAGTTTCATTTTTTGCATGTAATTTTCCAGCTCACCCAACACCATTTGTTGACAAGGCTGTTTTTATTCCATGTTATGCTTCTGACCATTTTGTCAAGTGTTAATTGGCCATGGAGACTTGGGTATATTTCTGTGCTCCATTGGTCCATGTGTCAGTTTTTATGCCTGTAACAGAGTGTTTTGATTAAAGTGGACTTATAATACAATTTGATATCAAGTATTGTTATCTACTTCATTCCTCTTTCTCAAAATTGTTGTAGCTATTGGGTTTGTTTTGGATCCGTATAAATTTTTGAAATGTTTGTTCTATATCTGTGAAATATGTCCTTGGTACTTTAATAGGGACTGCATTCAATGTACCAATTGCTTTGGCCCAGGGAACAAACCCACCTCCACGACATATTCTTCCACCACAATCTCAGAATCCAATGCAAGTGAAGAAGTATTAATAAGGATGTAAAGAGATTAAGGCTATTATAAGAAAGGAGAGAAATAAACTATGGTATAATTTCTAGTGACTTATTATGCACAAGCTTGCTGGACAAGAAATGGACATTGAAAAGCAATGCAGGAAAGAATATATTACTAATCATGGAAAAAAACTAAAGTCTATTTAATCTTAGTAGCCTTTACTACTTAGCAGTGTTGTTTTCTTTCTATATCCACCCCTAGTGGTATCAGATGTTGACCCTGTCTGACCTCAGGCAGCCTGCTCTGAGACTGCCAGAGATCTGCTGTCTATTGTTATCTCTTTCAGTTGGTAATTAGTCACTTTGCACTCAGCAGTCAGGCTTAAGCCCCATAGGGTGGGGCAGAATTCCTCCAGGGGTTGGGACTACTGTTTCCCCTCAGGCTGCTACTGCTGGGAGGGGAAGGGTCTGCCTGAACAGGATGGCTGCTGAAATGTGGAAGACTACACAGCACCAGGATGCCAATGGCCTGTCTCTCAGCTCTCTCCTCCATGACTCCATCCCCAGTCTCTCCTCAAGCCTCTTTTGTTTAGTCTGCCCCCATTTTGCCAGGGCTTTACATCTGTGGCTGCTTACTTTACTCATTAATTTAGTCTCTCTGCAGTTAGGCTCAAGCAACAGAGAGCCAGGAAAGAGTCTCTCTTGGGGACTGGGGTTTTATTTCCCCTCAGGCTGCTTCTGCCCAGAGGGGCATGGTCTGCCTTAGCACATTGGCTCCTGGGGCTTTGGGACTGACTCAGCACTGGGCTCCCTGTGGGTACTTTCTCTGCACTCTCCCCAAAGTTTCCATCCCCAGTCTCTCCTCAGGTATCTCCATGCCAATCTCTTCCCACCTTTGCTGGAAGCTGGGTAAGTGACAGGAAATAAAAATGTGTGTGTTGGTCCTTTAAAGGGCTCTTTGTGTCTCCAGCCATCTGTCTCCAGCAGAACCAACTCCACCTCTTTTCTTTGCAGGTTGTTATCTGTATACCTTTTTGGTCCTGGTGTTCTGAACTGGGGATGCCACATTATGGTTTAGACCCCATTCTTCAATGCGGGAGGGCAGGGGTTCTAATCTTCTGCTTAAGTATGTCTCCAGCACTGCTGTCTTTGGGCACCCAACAAGCCCTCCCAAATCTCCAAACCACTCCTTATCAGACAGGTTGTGTGAAGATAATTTTTCTGTATGTCCAAGGTTATAGGGCTTCTCTCTCACTATGGTTTAGTTTTTTGTTCTGGGTAATTTCTCCACAATTTAGTTGTAATTCCAGATTGGTCCTGGGAGAAGGTTAGTGTGGCCTCCACTCACTCATCTGCCATCGTCCCACCTATGCAAAATTTCTTAAGCAATTCAACAAAATCAATAGAATTAATGAAATAATTCATTAAGAAATGAAATACAAACTGAATATACAGAAATCTGTCCCATTTATAGTATTAATAAACAATGAAAGAAGAAGTAAAGATAGTAATCCCATTTACAATTGCATGGAAGTAAACAAAATGCCTGTGAATTGGAATAAACAAAGAGGTGAAGTACCTGTGCTCTCAAAATTAAAGGACATTGAAGTGAGAAAGTAAAAAGGACACACAAAAAATGGAAGGGTAAATCATTCCTGTACAATGGGAAGATCAAGAACACCCATGTTTGCAGAATTTTATTGTGGCTGAACTCTGAATTTGCTCGGGTGACACCTCCTTAGATGATTTTGCAACTTTAAAGCTAGGAAAACAACTATCTCTCAGGCTACTGGCCCCCACACCCTTCTCTGAACACTTCTATTCTTCTGAACCTCACATCTCCCTCATGCAATATTGACTGCAAGTAACATTTCAAAATTTAACACCTCAGAGTTTTTTAGCATATACATCACAAAGAATACACATCTGATCTAGAAGAGAGGCCACATCAACAGCCTTCAGTTCTTCCAACCACACACCGCATATAAAGAATCAGTAAAAAGTAACACCCAGTAACACTTCATGTACATTAGTGTTGGGAGTCTTGTCATGTGTTAACCATTGACATTTTAGGCCAAATCATTTGTGTTTTAAGTGAAGCCTTCTGCATGGTAGGGCATTTGGTAACAATTCTCCACAACTGAATACATGCCTATAATATTCCAAAACCCTAAATAAATATAAAAAAAGAGAAAAATAAAGAGATAGAGAGTTAGAAAAAGAGAGGTTGAAACAAAGGTAGAGAAATAAAAGTATATTATTCAAAGAAGTAAATAAATTAAAAGTAACATTTAAAAATAATTTTTAAAAATCTTCACATGAACATATACTTTATTTATTTTTCAGAGAGGGAGGAAGAGAGTGAGCAACAGAGAGACAGAAAACATCAATGTGAGAGAGAAACTTTGATCACTTGCTTTTTGTATACCTTCCCTTATCAGGGATTGAACCCACAACCTAGTTAGGTGACATGACTGGGGACTAAACCAGCAACATATTGGTGAATGGAATGATGTTTCAACCAACTGAGCCATTTGACCAGGATGACATTATTTTTACTTGGAACTTGTATGTGATGTCACATCACTTTGATTTTATTGTAAAGTAGCTAGTTAAAAAAACCATTGTGTGGTGACACAAAATGTTCATATTGGCAGACAGCATCCATGGGAAACCATTATGTGAGCTGCACATCATGTAGGTGGATATGAGCACAAGATCTATTTGAAGTACAATAGGAGTCCATGGAAAGTTATATGGCAGAAGTAAAAACATTTAGATATTTTCTTAATGCTAAACCCATAAAGGTGAGTGCCAGAAAATGTTGCCCTCGGTAGAATGATGTTTCCAAAATCATATTAATGAATCTCAGACTTGATTGAATTAGTATTTTAGCTACATTTTACTTCATTTTGGAACTTTTGCCATTTCTGAGTTTTTCCACTGAACACGTTAACAACAGACCTCAGTGTTTTTATTTGTATGTCATACACCTGTGATAATGTCTCTAGAAAGTAGTTCCAGTCCTCATTCCCAGTGAGCCAGTTGGGTCACTTGACACTCCAAAGAAACACAATGGCGCTAATGTGATCCCAAAACAAGTATTTGTACTCAGCTCTTGCTTCTGAAATTTGGGACCTTTGTTACCTTCCTAGGAATCTGTGGAAAAGGTGTGGCTAACGCAGTTGAATATTAATGGAGGGGTCATAGCTGACAAGTGAAGTGCCAGGAGAACCTTTCAGGAAAGACTAATTGGAAAAAAGCACCCAGTTAATGCAACTTTCAAAATGTCAGCTCACATCCACATTCAGAGAACAGAAAAGAAGAAATCTTGTACTTGCAAATATTCTAGGAACAGATTCCTATTAAGTTTACTTTACTGAACAAGGTTAAGAGATCAAAATGTTTGCCTGGTGTCTCAACACATTCTCAGGATGTGTATTTTGGGAAAGGCCATAATAAAACTCTTTTCCTAACTAGAAACACTGATTCTAGCTCCCGCTCTAACAAGTTTGCTCTTTCAGCCATGAGTATTCTCAGGTACCTTAGGCCATTGCTGTGTTCCCAAGTGGGCAGCATTGTAGCAATTGCCAATCTTTTGTGCTGTTTTGTGGGGAAAATATCAAGAGAAGTGGTGATATTTCTGGTCAGAAGCAGTTTGTTAGTTTTGAGCTCTGGCTGGGTCTGTCAGTTGTGTATTTAGGGTCATGGCTTGCAGAATAAGAAGAGAGTGCTGGAGAACCAGCTACTCTACATTCTTATAATTCTGAGCTACTGAGGTGTCCTTTGGATTGTCTTAATGTTTAAAGTATATGTAGTTTTTCCTCTGTGTCTGATAAGAATAAATTTTAAAAGTTATGGTGGTGTTCCATTCTGCAGTGATGCCCAGGCAGCCCCCTAATGTTACCTGACTGAATACCAGGCAACATCTTTACAAAGATCCACCCAGAAATTCATGGAGGAGTAGTTAGACAAGTACAAATTCTCTGTAGATTTAGACAGTGTGGAGGTACACCAAACAACAACAGTCAAAAATGTCACAGGTGACATTGTGAACAGAAGGTCTGTACAACCCAAATCTTAAGATGACAAGGGCCAGCCCATATCCCAGACTCCAGTCTATGCAGTCATTGGGACACTCCCAGAGTCTCACACTAGATCTCACTCTATCCCACTCCCAGTGGAATCTGAGCATCCATTCTCTCCATCACCAGCTACTAAATGAATGTGTTCAAAGTCAGTGCTCACATATTTGTTAGAATATTAGTGAAAATGATATGTTGCTTGACTTCACAGCAAGCCATAAGCATCTTGCATTTGGCTACAGTTTTCATGGAACTATCTTCCTAAGGTTTTTGTGTAGCAGTGAGATTCATTATCCTTTCAGTCCTTGTCAGACACTTACATACTATCACACTTTAGAGCATCATTTATACACAAAATGGCACATATGATTAAGCTATTTCAGCTGATTTTGTGCTACTTATCACATAACAAACCTAGACCCCTCAGGTCAGAATCTGTGACATGACTTATTTTCATGAATTCTCACAAGGGAGAGCATTTTTCACAGGGTCACAATCTAACAATACCACTAGACCATGACTTGATTATATTCAGTTGCCATGTCTGCACTCCTACCAAAAATATCTAAATAGTCTTTTGATAAGGAATATTAATTTGCTTGTGCTGTCAAAATGTAGTGCCATGTTGGTGGGTGTAAACAACAGACTTTTTAACTTACAGTTTTGTAACCTTGAATTTTGAGATCAGGTTGTGAGCTGGATATTTTCTCCTGAGGACCCTTTTGACATCTTGCAGGTGAGCATGTTTGAAGTTCTTGTTCCTAGGTGGTTCCCCTCTGCTTCTCTGTGACATGACCATTTGGTAATGTCTCCACTTTTATTGGATGAGGACACCCCCAAATTAACTCACTTAACATTATTCCACTAAAAACTATCAATCAATCTGAATACAGGCACACTGTGAGGTAAAGGGCCTTTAGATTTCAAATTGTAAATTTTGAAAACACATTTGAGCTCTTAATGCATGATCCTGATGGCTGAAGAGACTTATACAGAAGTAAGGCTTCAGGTAGACAGATAAGTGTATGTAATATATTCATGAGTTTCACAGCTACAGCCAAATTTGAATGAAAAATTCTGTACCAATGACATTGCCACCAGCAATCTCTGATGATGGTTGATTTTTGAATCAAGCCTCACTTGAAATTTATAATTGTTTCAAACCCAGTCCTCATAGTGTCAAATTGTCCAATGCTACCACAGTTGTCATTTATGTGCACTATATTTGACCAATATTTTGTGGCAGATGTCAGTTGTTTACAAGTGATATGGAATTTTTATTTTACAAGTCATGTGATCTGATACTGTGTTGGGAAAGGGCTATATTTCCTCCCTAAATCTTCAAGTATTGGTCTTCACTTGGTTTGAAATTTCTACAATGAAAATATCCAACCTTAATTAAATAAAAACAATCAGTACCTTTTAAAAAAATCAAGCGGATTCCATGAATGTGTGTGTTTCTTGTACAGAGCATTTAAATTGCTGAGGCATAAAATTCTCCAGAACCTGTCACTTCACGGCAGGGGAGGCCAAGCCTCAGTAGTTCAGAGGGAATGTGGTGTTTCCAGAATTTTGGCAGTTCTTAGTGCTGGCATGAAGGATCTTGAGAACAATTTGACATAAATTTAAGTCTGTGTTTCCCCATCTGTGCATTTGGGTTAGTTGTTGTGGAGTCCCTGGGAAAATGCTCTTTTGTACAGACTACTCATACTTAGGAACACGGGGTGTCTCTTTTTCCTAAGCCTAAAAAAATGCCTTGAAAAGAATGATCATCTAATTCCTCTTCATCAACCATCTCATGATAGCTCATTTGTAGGTCAGAAATTGTTTCAGTTTTGGCAACCTGTCTTTATACATGTGGCCCAGAAGAACTCTGGGTTCCTGCAGGAGCTCCACATTGTCATTCTTTTAGTGGTTTTTGGTGACATTGTTGACATTGTGTCTCTTTGTGTACAACTGAATTTGAATGTGACATCTGATTGTCACCTTGATGATCTTTCAGAATGCATAATACAGAGTATTCGCATAATGTCCATGGTAGCAGCCTACCCCTGTCAAAGTGTTTTCAAAATGATGACCCACCTGTTAATTTGTCTGGTATTTAGTACAGTTCAACATATCCTAGATCAGCTTTTTACTATGTGCATATTGGACACCTCCTTGGTACCACATGACTCTGTCCAACACCAGGTTGTATCCTGGGAACATCCCTTATCTCTCTGAGGCTCACATTGCTTGTATACAAATTGCATGTTAGAAAGCAAACCTTGCATTATTTTTGGTGGGATCAACTGGATCTGCTATGGTAAGTGCTTACCTAGTACCTGGCCTTGCAGTATATGCTGCTGGACCTGCTGTGAGATTTCATCTAAATAAATTTGGTCACCCATGAAAAGTTGTCTGCCTTCATCCTCACTGGCTTGTGGACCTTGTGAGTTTGAGAAAGAAGTGGAATTCAATTTTTAAGGAATTTGAGATGGTTTCCATCTGTTCTTGATTTTTGTCCTTTCTGTGGCCAGATTAAAGATCTCTCAGGGAAGTAAATCAGTATAATGCCCACTGACATAACTGATACTATTTTGGATGAGGTTCACTGATTCCACTATATATGATGCATGTAGTGTGTTGTGATCCTTGAAGGCTACACGGTTTCATGAGGTTCGAGCAGATGGAAGAATATTTATGGAGCCCTTGGGATGTATGACATGCCTTTATCCAGGAGACAGTTGAGGACACCCACTTCAAGCTCTATGTCCCCCTGATTGTCACTTTTCTTCTTTGTGTGGCACTCCATCATGGCACCCAGTATGGCTCACTGCATGTCTCTCATCACCCAGTGTGTCACCCAGAGGGATCCTCTACATCCTTAAGTATTATATTATAGACAAAGCCAGTGAGGTGCCAACAGAATTATGCAACAGAGCTTCATACTATGCATGTGAGCCCACTCAAGGCCGTGGGAACAGTTTATCAGACCCAGTCTCAAGGCTATGAGAACAATACTTTTCAGGACCATTGTCAAGGTTATGGGAAACTTCTTCCCTTAGTGCCCAGATACCTGGGTGAGGAAACCAGACTGCCTCCCTGTGCCCTACAACTGGCTCTAGTTAAAACACAAGGAGACTTATGCATGCTTGACTTCAGTTGGAAATCAGGGAATATGGGCAGGAATGGAGCCATCTGCAAGGCCAAAAGTGGTGGGTGCATCAAGAATTCTCTGTGAAATAGGGAATAGTGGTGTGCTAACTTCTATTGGAAGGCAGGCAGACATGGGTAAGATAGAAGCAGGGCTGGTATCACTTGAAAATGTAGAAGAGTTTGGCAAGGCTGGTATCAGTTTAATCATATTTTTTAATATGATGTAAGAGAGTAACCATTTTTTGTTGATTATGTATATTTTGTTTAGCCAGGATGAGCTGTTGAAAAGTCTGTCAACTCAGTAATGTATATCTTTACCTTCTCTGTCGTACATTAGTTGTTCATGGAAGAGGGTTTAATCCTGAGCACTCAACACTGTTCCAGTGTTTTAAGTGTCTGTTTTGTGCCAATACCTTCCTGTTTTGATTATTGTAGCTTTATAGTATTGTGTGAGAACACAATACATGGGGAGTGATATCTATAACTTTTCTGTTTCTTCTCTAAATTCATTTGCTTCTTTAAGGTATTTTTTGTTGTATATAAATTCTAAGATTTTCATTTCTGAGACTATGTGTAGTAATTTGACAGGATTTCAGTTGAACCAATAAATTTCTTTGGGAGATATCATAATTATAACAGTTTAATAGACCAGTATCAAGTTATTGTTTATCCTCCTATTTTTTTGTGTTAATTTCAATTTCTTTCTTCAATGTCCTATAATCTTGAGGGTACACATCTTTCACGTCTTTGTTGATGTCAATTCAGAGGCAATTATTTGTTTTATTTTTTATTTTATTGTTTTATTTTCATTGTTTTTCAAGTACAGTTTTTCTGTTTTTTACCCCCATCCCAGCCCACCCCTCCAACCCTCCCCACCTCCCTCCTGTTTCCATCCCCCTATGTTATTGTTCATGTGCTCTTAATAATTGTTCCTACAAAGCATTCGCCATTTTCCCCTGAAATTCCCTCCCCTCTCCCCTCTGGTCGCTGTCAGCCTGTTCTCAATTTCAGTGTCTTTGGTTATATTTTGCTTGTTTGTTTGTTTTGTTGATTAGGTTCCTGTTAAAGGTGAGATCATATGGTATTTGTTTGACACCACCTGGCTTACTTCACTCAGCATAATGCTTTCCAGTTCTGTTTATGAAGTCGTAAAGGCTTTGGAGCTCCTTCTGTCTTCTTCATGCAATTGTCAATGGTATTATTTTCTTATCTCTTCTTCCCGTGTTTATTGTTATATATCAATGTGACAGATTTTTGTACATTTACATTTTGCTTCTTAATCAATCATTTTATTAATTCAATGAATTAGGTTGAATACTTTAAGAAATTCTATATACAGTATCATATCACCTGCAAAGAGTGACAGTTTTAATTCTTTTTCATTTAAAGGTGTTTTATCTATTTTCCTCTCTGATTGCTAGTGTAATTATTCCAATGCTATTTCAAATAATAGTAATGAAAGTAGACATTCTTGACTTGTTTTTGATTTTCAAGAGAATATGTTCCTTGTATCAGAATTGAGCACATAGTTTGTCATGAGGTGGTCACATACACTCTTTGTCAAGCTGAGATTGTTTCCTTCTAGAAGGCTTCTTTGAAATATTTTTATCAGTAATGCATATAGTATTCTATTTCTTTTTCTGTACCTCTTGAATATTCGTATAATTTTTGAAGTGGTGAATCACATGAAGTTTTTCTGGGATGTTGAGCAATTCTTACATCATTGTTATAATTAAGACTTGATCAGAATGTATACTCTTTACTATATCCTTCAGTTTGGTTTGGCACTCTGTTCTCAACAATTGTGTGTACACTGTACATTTACCAAGAATATAGGCCTGTAAGTCTCTCTCTCTCTCTCTCTCTCTCTCTCTCTCTCTCTCTCTCTCTCTCTGTCTCTTCTTACTTTCAGATTCTTGCACTAGTTTGGGTATCAAAGTAATGCTGGAGTCATAAGATAAATTTGTAAGTGAACTTAATAATTTATGGATTAATTGAGAAGGATATGTAAAAATCATTGTTTTCATATTTGTTAGATTTCCCCTGTAAATCTCTCTGGGCCTGGGATTTTATTTTTGGGTGTTTTATTTACTGATTCAAATGTATTGCTAGTAATTCATTTGTTCAGATAATGTTTTTTGTCATGATTTAGCCTTCAAAGGGAGTACAATTTAAAATGTTTCCATTTCATTAGATGGTCCAACCCGTTGTATGTAATTGTTGATGGTATTCTTTAAAATTTCTTTGTGTATTTGTAGTGTTGATTGTTGTTTCTCTTTTATTCTGATTTTGTTTCTTTGTGTTCTCTCTTGACAGGTTCATTGGTCTTATTAGAGGATTTTCAAACATATTTACCATTTCAAAGAAGGAGCCATTAGTTTTATTAGTCTTCACATTTTTTCTCTACTTTCTTTGTTATGACACTGATCTTTGTTTATATTTATTTCAATTTACTTTTCTTTGGTTAATTCTTTCTTAACATATTTAGAAATTCAAATGATTTTTTGGAAATTTTTCTGTTTTTTAGTTAGAACTGTATAGTTATAGTCTCCCCTTATAAGAGCTTTTCATAAATGCAGATTTTCCAAGACCATATTTAAATTTATATTTGTCTCAGTGTAGTTGTGGAGTTTCTGTTTCTTTTAAATTTTAAAGACTTTATTTATTTTTTTAGACTTGGGGAAGTGAGGGAGAATGAAAGGGAGAGAAACATCCATCAGTGAGTACTTGCCTCTCACACGTCCCCTACTGGGGACCTGGCCTGCAACCCAGGCATGTGCCTTGATTGGCAGTTTTATCAGCAACACTTTAATTCAAGGGCTAGTACTAAATCCATAGAGCCACACCAGCCAACTCCATTTGTTTTATTTATTTTTTATTTATTAAGTGTTTGGTAGTGATTAATTTCCAAATATATTGGTTGTTTTTGTTTTCTTTCCTATACTTGATCTCCAGTTTCTTACCATTATGGTCAGAAAATATTGTTAACATAGCCCTGGCTACTGTGGCTCAGTGGATTGAGTACCAGCCTACAAAAAAGGATCACCAGTTTGATTCCCTGTCAGGGCACATGCCTGGGTTGCAGACCAGGTCCCCAGCTAAGGGCACATATGAGGCAACCACACAATTATGTTTTTCTCCTTCTATTTTTCCTTCCCTTGCAGCAGCTCTAAAAGTAAATGAATAAAATCTTTAAAACCCCCCTGAAAATATGGTTAATATAACTTCCATCCTTTAAACTTATTTAGGGTCTTTTCTCCAAGTACAAGATCTACCTTGGAAAGTTTTCAATGAGCAATAGAGAAAAATGTGTACCCTGCAGTTTTAAATGCAATGCTCTACAAATATCTATCAAGGAAACTGGTTTTGCAGTTTAATGTTATTTTTTCAATTGTTTAAAACACAGTGTTTTAAAATAAGATTATTCTTTAATCATCCCAAACCAAATTTAATTCTCAGAAGGAACCTTTGAAAGAAATGCTTTTTTAACTCAGCATTACATATGAGGAAAGTAAAAGGCATTTTAGTAATTTTAAATTCACAGCACCATTAATAGCATTTCCAATTTTTCATCAAGGAGCTGTCTGTTTCCCCAGCCATCCATATCTGGTAATAATAGAGTAAGGAAGTTTAAAAAGATTAGCAAGATGCATAGAAAAGAGAATTAGGTGGCTCTAGCAAGGGCTCTTAGCAGTATTTTTACACCTGACCCTGTGGGTCTGAAGTTCACAGGGTCTAGCCACAGGTTGTTTATATAGCACAGGATGAGATGATCATGCAAAGGCATTAGAAAAAGGACAGCAGTTAAAGTGTAAAAATAACAAAATGGCAACAAGTTTAGAAAGGAGTTGGACCAAATCCAGGGTACCATCATGCTCTTCTCACCCATATGTGATTCTCTCCTCCTCGGGACATGTACTAAAAAATGGGAGGTATTTCCTCTGGATTCAAAGATCACTAAACTATATCTGTTTCCTTGTGATCCTTCACTCAAGTCCACATATGGAAAATGCCTCCAGATACAAAGCATTCTGAGAAAATACCACATATTACATATGTGCAGGAAACATAAACTGATGAATAGTTTGACTGCCAGATCCTCTGAACAAAACTGAAGATCAGTTGTTGCGTCTGCTTGTTTCATTTACTGAGTTATGGTAAGTGTCTCAGAAAGAGCCTGCTTGAATGAAATATGTAAGACATAGAGTTGAAGGAGTGAACTGCATCCAAAATGACATGAAAAATCTGAGTGGGCCTGGGGATTTTCAGCTACCCCTGTAAACTCCTAAGCAGGCCACACCAAAACCAAAACCCACCCTAGATAAATGGCATCTGAAAATCCTTGACAGTTTGCTTTCCAGGTGATTTTTTTCAAACTTTTGAAGGCCACAGTCAAGTGACGATGGAGGCAAAAGGCCTTTTATGAGTGAGTGGAAATTTATAAAGATCAACAAGCACAGCAGCTCCAGCTATATGTGCTGCAAAACGAAGTACCAGGTAAACACCAGCCATGGATGATCCAATGTAACCATCCAAACACATATATAAAATATATTTTCTAACAGCTTTCACAAAAGCAAACTGAGGTTCAGAGAGTTGAGGGTTTAGACCCATGGCAAATCCTAGAAATGGGCAGTGTCACCATATGACATGGTGTTAGCCAGTGCTCACCTAGGGAGAAACTGGTCCAGGATATGTTGAGTGCTGTTAAATGTCAATAAAGAAAATATGTAGGTTGTCATGTAAACGAAGGTCCTACATGTGAAGTTTAGTACCATGGACACTATGAGCACTTCACCATTATGCTTTCAGAGAGATCTCAATGTGTAAGCCTCATCCACAAACTGTTGTCATCCTCACAATACAGAAAGGGACATAATGTCAGCCGCATTACATTTAACAAGCAGAAGAATAAACTTCCAGAAGTCACCCAGGAACACTCGGAACTTCAAAGATGTTTTAGCAGGGACACATGTGCACAAGATGAAAAAACTCTAAGCTATAAATGTATAATTGGAGTGTAATCGTGAAGACAATTATTCAGTTATTGTTTTCATGGCATTTTGTTAGCTGAAGAACAACTGGTCCCTCTTTATGGGTAGTCTGTGTTAGGAGCATTGTCCCAGTGAGTCTGAAACCAAAAATCTGATTATAGAATTAAGAACAGGAAACACCTGTACTTGAACAACAATAAACAATGAATAAAAGAAAATTAAAATGAATGAATAAAGAGTGAAATACAAAAGAGGGGTTTAGAGATAACTGAAAAGAAAAGAAAGAAGATGTCTCAAGATTTCAAATTATCCCTCAAAGGCATACAGGCCGGAACTACAAATCCCCTAAGGTCTGGAAGAACCACATTTGGTTTAAGCTCTGAACCTTCATCTACCTGTGAAATGGAGGGAAATACCTGCAGAATGCCTTCCCTTCTTAATCTGGAGACAGTGTGCAGGAACAACACACACAATGAGAACCTTCCTAATCTCAAATGAAGATACTGATTCCTTTTGGTTTATTTTAAATTGAATTTTGATACTCCTATTATGGAGATTCTAAATTTCTATAAGTGGCAAATACTTAATAATTTCAGGAAGAGAAATAGCACATTCCAAACAAGAATCTGTATTCTAACTCAGGATGGAAGAAATCTGTTTTGCAGGTAACCCAGCACACAGGTGCTTCAAAGTCTCATGATAACAGGTGCTTATCAATGACCAAGGAAAAACACATTTGAGGACTAGAACGCAAAGGTGGTTTCCGTTTAAAAGAATGATAAATTCACAGTCAGTCTCTTTGCAATAAAGTAGCTAAAATTACAGAGAGATAACAATGTGACAACTCCAGTGTATTCAGTTTGGAGTCAGGCTGTAGCTTTCTATCCACAGCCCCATTTCTGAATGAATTTATTGAGATAAATTCTTGTATGATACCAGCCTTTTTATGTACAACCATCGTTTACATGACTACCTAAGTTCTCACTTATCTGGCATAACATCAAACAACACATTCCAGACCTGCCTTTCAGAAAGTGGGCCCTTGGCTCAAGGTGACTCTGCCAACATCTAGTTTGTGTCACGGGAGTATCCCCTCATCTGTGTGAGATGCAGTTTGCATGTCTGAACATTGGGTGGCATAAAATAAACCTTGTGTAATTTTAGATGAATTAAATGGATCAGTCATGGCAGGTTTCCCCCTTATACCACTTCCTGAAGGATATACAGCAGGCCCAGCTGTGGTTGTTGTATTTCATAAATTTTGACTTTCCATAAAATCATTTACCTTTATCTTTTCATATCTGTGGCCATGATGAGTTTTAAAAAGTAAATGAAAAGCAACTCTAAAGGAGCTTGTGATGCCATTTAAGGGGTCCTGGTTGGTGTTTTGCAGTGGCCGGATAAGGCATTCATGCAGGCAGCCAAAAATCCCATGGCCCAGTCAGATTTTTCATATGATTTTGAATTCGAAAACTATATATTAGACACCTGCTAGTGCAGACACATTCTGAGACAACTTGCAACACTGGTGAAGGAGGCAGAACAAAATCTTTTAGCCTCAGTTTTAGTAACAGAGTAAGACAGTTGCAGGAGACATTATTTGAAATCTCTTCCCACAGGTCTCTTATGGTATTTTCATAGCCTTTGTTGAATCTGGTGGCATTTTTCAAATGGTGACTAGGGGGATGGATCAGGATGGATCACAGGACCTTATAAAAACAGAGTGACTTTTGTGTTCAGAAGAAAAACCTCATGTTTCTACAGAACCACGTTTAATTGGAGAGCATTAGTTTGTGGGTGAGGAAGGTATGGCAGAATCCTAGATTTGCTCCAAGTCCATCCTAACTTGTGTCTTCTTCTATTTGATCTCATTTCAGGTGCTGGCTCCATGCTGGTGTTCATCACCATTACCTTCACTATCATTGGTTTGTGCCATAAAAGGACATGCAGCCAGACCCTGTAAAGTCAAGTTCCACAGTCACTTGTATAAAATCTGGTTATAACCACTGGTAAGAAAGCCCATTTCTTTTCCAGGTTTATCCAAACTCTCCTTGAGTTTTTATCTACACTTATAGAGAATATGGAGAGCTGAAAGTGTACATACATCCAAGTCTAAAAGTTTGGAAGTGCCAGGGGTAGGTGGTCATTTTAATGTACAAAACTTATCTTTTTTTATTTTTATCTGAAATACTGAGGTTAAAAGGGACTTGACTCAAAATGTCCTTGGGATAATAAAAATGGAATGGAATTTTTAAAGAGCAGTAATTTTCATATATAATACTATATATTAATGAATTAAGTATGAATAAGTTTCTTAACTGCCACTTTAAAACTCTTGACATCATAAATATTTATAAAGTATTTTATTGCCCTAGCCAGTGTGGCTCAGCATAGTGAGCGTCAGTCTGTGAACTCAAAGGTCACCAACACATGCCTGGGATGCATGCCAGGTCCCCATTTTGGGAGCACTCGAGAGGAAACTGATCAGTGCTTCTCTCACATATTTATGTTGCTATCCCTTTTTTTCTCCCTCAATTCCCCTCTCTCTAAAAGTAAATAAACACCATCTTTTTAAGAAAAGACTTTGATTAATAATTTGCCATGCGAATCACTGTGTAAGTTATGTTGCCTAAAAAAGAAACATTTCAAAACACATGGCATTTTACTGTTAATATAAGAGTTTTAATTTGCATTTCTCTAATGATTAATGTTATTGAGAATCTTTTTTATGTCTATTAACCTTATTTTTTACTTTTTTTAAATTTTAATTGTTGTTCTTGTACAGTTTTCTTTTACTCCCTTCCCAGCCCACCTTTGCAGAGAATCTATTCATTTTCTTTTCTAATTTTTAAAATTTGATAGTTCTGTTTTGTTGTTATTTTCTACATTCTTTATAAATTTTGGATGTCAAAACCCTATCAGATGTATTGGCAAATTCCATTTTCCTGTTCCATCCATGTTGGTGTGATCATGGGTCAATCTGCACATTTCACCTTATGGACATGTAGTCACTGATGGAATAGAGGATAAAGTGTTAGGGATGGAAAATCTTGCTGGTATTTCTACCTCTCCCACAGACATCAAATTTTCTGAGAGACTATAAATTATTTCTCTTCAAAGCCTCTGATGATCTCTTACATATCCACTTGTTCCCTTTTGTTTGGTGGATTCTTTGCCCAGACAGGATGAGAATAAGGTCAAATTGCCATCTGGCTATTAACTGGGTCTACACCCACATGCCATGCAAGGAAGTGATCCCAGGAGACAGACAAAACATGTGAGATTGGGGATGAAAGCACAGTGGTAGGGAATATTTATGGAAGGATTCTCCCAAAATGAGGTCCTAGTATGTTCTCACTGATTTACACACAAAGCCACTGTGACAAAGGCCTCATACACTCTCTCCAGTGTTATTTTACATTTTTAAAATAGTTTGAATCCAAATATACTCATTATTACTTAAATATTTGGCAGATTTCACCTATAAGTCATCTGGTCCTAGGATTTTGTTTTTTGGAGTTTTGATTACAGCTTCACTTTCACCGCTTGGAATTGCTCTATAGACTTTCACTCTTTCTTTCTAGTTGAGCCTTGGGAGGCTCTATGTTATTGAGGAAACGCCATTTTGTCTAGATCATCAAAGGCATTCATATGTAATTGTTCATACTGTTTTTCATGAGTTTTTAAACCTGTGGCATCCTTTGAGAACTTTCTTTTCATTTTTATATCTATTTTCTTGATTGTACCATTAGAGTTGTCCCGGATTTTTTTGTCCCTATTATTCCCCTCCACCCTGTACCCCACCTTCCACCAGCATTTCCCCACCTTAATCATATCCATGGGTCATACATATAAGTTATTTGGCTTCTCCTTTTTCTATACTATTCTTAACCTGTCCCTGTATTTTTTACCTATCATTTATGCTTCTTATTCCCTGTACCTTTACCCCCATTCTGCTCCCCACCCACCCATTACTGATATCCTTCAATATGATCTCCATTTCTGTGAATGCATTCCTGTTTCAGCAGTTTCCTTAGTTTGTTGTTTTTGTTTTGAGTTTCAGTTGTTGCTAGTTGTGAGTTTTTCATTGCACTGTGCATATTTTTTATCTTCTTTTTCTTAGATCAGTCCCTTTAACATCTGATATGCATAGGGCTCAGTGTTGATGAATTGCTTTAACTTGACCTTATCTGGGGAGATCTTTATCTGCCCTTCCATTCTAAATGATAGTTTTGCTGGATAGAGTAATCTAGCTTGTAGGTCCTTTACTTTCATGACTTTGAATACTTCTTTCCAGCCCCTTATTTCCCATATGGTTTCTCCTGAGAAATTAGCTGACAGTTTTATGGGAACTTCTTCACAGGTAACTGTCTCCTGTTCTCCTGCTGTTTTTAAGATTCTCTCCTTATCTTTGATCTTGATTAATGTAATTATCATGTGCCTTGGTCTGTGCTTCCTTGGGTCCAACTTCCTTGGGACTCTCTGAGCTTTCTGGACTTCCTGGAAGTCTATTTCCTTTTCCAGATTAGGGAAGTTCACTTTCATTATGTTTTCAAATAATTGTTCAATTTCTTGCTCTTCCTCTTCTTCTGTCTCCCCTATGGTTCAGATGTTGAAATGTTTAAAATTCTCCCAGAGGTTCCTAAGCCAGTCCTCATGTTTATGAATTCTGGTTTCTTCATTCCGTTGTGGTCAAAGTTTAGTTTCTCCCTTTTGTTCCAAATCATTGATTTGAGTCCAGGTTTTCTTCCTGTCAGTGTTGGTTCCCTGTACATTTTTCTTTATTTTGCTTTGCATGGTCTTCACTTCTTCCTCTGCTTTGTGACCATACTCCACCACTTGTGTGAACATCCTAGTTACCAGTGTTTTGAACTGTGCATCTGATAGGTTAGCTATCTCTTCATCACTTAGTTGTACGTTTTCTGGAGCTCTGCTCTGTTCTTTCATTCAGGTAGTATTTTTATTTATTTTTTGTCTCAGAGTGCCTATTATGTAGTAGGGGGTAGAGCCTTAGTTATTTGCTAGTGGGGGAATAACTCACATCACCATGTGGTGGGGCTATATTTTGGGGAGTGGTTTGAGAGGCACCAATGCAGCTTGCCTGACTCTTGGCTGATTTCAGTCACTTCTTCTGCTGCCCACCAGCAAATTGAGTCCCTCTGGTTCTGATTCCTAAGTGTGTGGTTTTGTGTATGTTTCAGAACCCTGTGGTTCACTCCAATGGACCTTCCTGTGAGTCTGGGAATTTCTCCCACCCCTTGAACCCCCACAAGTTTCTGCAGTCAATGGTTTTGAGGCTTTATTTCCCCACACTGGAACCATGGGTCGCGTGGTCTGTCTCCTTCCCCAAGTGTTCCTCCTGGTTTATCCACGTGGAAATGTGGGACCTCCAGCTCCAACAGCTGCTGCTTCACCTGGTCCACCTGCCACTGCCTCCTGTGCCCAGGTACTGCGGCCAACACCTTGCAGCCTAAACTCTCCACTGCATCTGCCCATCTCTGCCCCTCCTCCCTGCGTGGGAGGGGCCAGAGAGGGAACCATGAAGGTCACCTGCTCAGTTCTAGCACACTTTCGAAGGAAAATTCCTGAGAGATGGAGTTTCTCCTACTGCAGCAACCCCCATCTTACTCCACAGTAAGGTCTGAGCCTCAGTTTCCCATTCATTCTGCCCCACCCATATGGTCTGCTGCCACACTGCTTTTCTCTAGGCTTTCCCTGCCCATGATTTACAAAGCCTCAGTGTGGGTTCTCTCCTTCTGCCTGTCTTACTAGTCTGCTTGGTCTTGTTGACTATTTCTTTAATTCCTTGGTTGTCAGAGTTCCATGTAGTTTGATTTTCTGGTTGTTTATTGATTTTAGTTTGGATGTTATTCTCCTTTTGGTTGTGTGAGGAAGAGAAGTGTTTCTACCTAAGCCTTTATGTGGGCCAGAACGTGTATCTTGTTCTGAGTTCTTTTTTTAAGGTTTTCTTTCTTTCTTTTTACATTGTAATGAAGGGAGAAAGAGAGGGAGAGAAACTTCAATGTGTGCTTGCCCCTCACATACCTCCTAGTGGGTACCTGACCTACAAGGCTGGCATAATTATTCTTTTAGTTTTAAACCTACCTGTTGTCAAGGTGCTCATGCCCTCTCAGTGCTCCTCCATAGCCCCTTGTTGGATTGGTACTATAAGGATTTATCAGATGTTCATTGGCGACATAAAGGCTTGTACATTCCTATGTTATTGGCTCAAATTCTTTCCCTGTAGTCAACTATCTCGCCAACTGAATTGTCCAATTACCCCTTTGCTAAATCTAAAATGTTCATTATAAGGGTATGAAAACTGATTTACTACAAAATGAAGAACAATCAACATCTTTTCTTGAAATTTTAAAAGTTATTATAATGTGTCCTTCTTTCTTTCTTTCTTTCTTTCTTTCTTTCTTTCTTTCTTTCTTTCTTTCTTTCTTTCTTTCTTTCTTTCTTTCTTTCCTTTCTTTCGCACAGTGTCTCCAAATTGGAAAAGGATGACATCTTGCAGATTATTTTGTTTCACGTCAGGGACAAATGAAGCCTCAGTAGCTTAGTGGGAATGTGGAGAGATGTGATTTAGAGGATTGTCAGTTCTGACCTGAAGGAGCTTGAGCAGCCATTCAAGTCCATAAGCTTCTGTATTCTAGTATCTATACTCAGGGTGTTTCTTGCAGACTCACTGGGACAACACTCTTAAGATGTACTTCCTTACAGGAAGATCTGTTGTTCCTAACATAACAAAATGCCTTGAAGGAAATAATTGTATGTATTTTTTCAAACCAGTAAACAGAAATTGTACATTTATAGCTCAGAATATTTTTATGTTAAAAATCTCCATTCCCCACCCGTGTTCATAAGGAACTAAGAGTTTCTACGTGATGTTCACACCATGATCCTTTTGGCAGTTCCTAGGGATGTTGCCTGCATTATGTCTCTTTGCTACTTACTTAGTGTGAAGATAACACCAGTTCATCTGTGAATGAAATGTGCACCTTGATGGCTACCCAGGAAGCATTCAAAAGTGCTGTGCCATGCATCTGTAGTACTTACCATTCAATGTAGAACATCCATGTACATGACACCTAGCTATTCAACTAAATGGCATTTAATACCACACAGTATATTATGAACCAGCTGTTATAAGAGGAAATATTATAATGATACAACTCTGAATAAATGGCAGAGAGCTTTCAATAAAACCATTTGAATTTATTTCTAAATACATTAGAAATGAATTAACAAAGCAAAAAGTAAATTAAAATAATATAAAATGAAGATCATAGCCATAAAATATACAGTAGAAAAATAATAGGAAAGACTAATAAAACCATTGGCTCCTTCTTTGAAATGATAAAAACATTTGAAAAGACTCCAGTAAGACTCATCAAGCAGTGAATAGAGAAAGTGTAAATAAATAAAATGAGAAAAAGAGACAAATTACTATCGGTACCAAAAAAGGACAAAGAAGTATTGAGAAATGCCATCAAAACTTCATACAGATAATTTGACAACTTAATAAAATGGAATTTTTTTTTTAAATTCAATCTTTGAAGGCTAAACTAGAAAGAATTATATAAGCTTAACAAAGCACTTACCAGCAACAAATTTGATGCAATAATCAGAACACCGAAGAGAAAAACCAGGACTAGATAGATATGCAGGGGAATTCTAACATCCATTTTTAAATAATTCACAAATTAAAGAAGTACACTTCCATATTTAATTTACAGGGACAGCATTACCTTTATACTGAAACCACACAAAGACAAGAGAGAGAGAGATAGAGGGAGGATGAGAGAGAGAGAGAGAGAGAGAGACTGACTTACAGACCTATATTTTTGAAAAGTGTCCAGGCAAAAATTCTCAACAAAACAGTTACAAACCAAATTTAATAACATTTTTAAATGATTATACACCCAGATCAAGTGTGAATTTTACCAGGGATGCAAGAATGGCTCAACATCGGCAAAAAAAACAGTGTGATTCATCACATCAAAAACTAAAAGCAAGAATCATATGATTATGTGAGAAATGCAGGAAAATTCTTTGAAGAACTAAATATGCATTACTAATACAAATATTTCAAAAGAATGCTAATGGAAGGAAAGATCTCAGCTTGAAAAAGGCTATAGACAACAGCCTCACAGCTAACATAAGGCTCAATTGTGAAATAATGAAAACATTTAAAACATCAAAACCATGTCAAGAATGTCTTCTCTCATTACTATTATTAAAAATAATAATGGAATCTTTAGACATAGCAGTCAAAAAATAAACAAAATCCATCTAACTAAAAAAGAAAGGTAACTATGAGTATTTGTAGATGACATGATACTCTCTACAGAATTTTTTTCTTTCTTTTCTTATTGATGTTCAAGTACAATTGTCTCCATTTCCCCCCACTATTCCCCTCAGATCAGTCATCCTGATCCTTGATCCTACTCCCTTAGGGTTTTCTTCATGTGTACTTTATAGATGTTCCTGAAAACCCTTCCCCATTTCCCCCCCATTATCCTCTCCCATCTCCCCTCATTACCCTCTCCCATCTCCCCTCTGTTTACTGTCAGTTTTGTTCATAATTTCAATGTCTCTGGTTAAATTTTGCTTGCTTATACGTTTTGTTGATTAGGTTCCATGTATATGTGAGATCATATGGTATTTGTCTTTCATTGCCTGGCTTATTTCGCTTACCATTATGTTGTCCAGTACCATCCACACTGTCACAAAGGGTCAAGAATCCTTCTTTTTGTTTTCTGCTGTGTAATATTACTTCATGTAAATGTACCATTGCTTTTTGATTCATTCATGTATGGATGGGCACTTGGGTTGCTTCCAACACTTGGCTATTAGGAATTGTGCTGCAATGAACATTGGGGTGCATAGGTGCTCTTGAATTGATATTTGAAGTTCTTAGGATGTAATCCTAGCAGTGGAATTGCTGGGTCAAAAGGCAGTTCCATTTTCATTCTTCTGAAGAAATTCCATACTGTTTTCCACAGTGGCTGTACCCGTCTGCATTCCCACCATAGTGCACAAAGGTTTCCTTTTCTCCACATCCCCCTCAACACTTGTTGTTTGTTGATTTGTTTATGATGGCCATTCTAACTAGTGTGAAGTGGTATTTCACTGTGGTTTTAATTTGCATCTCTCTGAAGGCTAGTGATGCTAAGCATCTTTTCATATGTCTCTGGGCCCTCTGCATGTCCTCTTTGGGAAGTGTCTGTTCAAGTACTTTGCCCATTTTTTAACTGAGTAGTTTGTCTTCCTGTCATTGAGTCATATAAGTTATTTATAGATTTGGAGATCAAACCCTTGTCCAAGGTATAATTGGTGATGTGTTTTACCATGTAGTTGGTTCTCTTTTCATCTTAATACTGTTTTCTTTAGCTGTGGAGAAGGTTTTTATTTTGATGAGATCCCATTTGTCTATTCTCTCCTTGGTCTAGGGGGCATATCAGTGAAAATATGGCTGCATGAAATGTCTGAGATTTTCCAGCCTATGTTCTTGACTTTTATGGTGTCATGACTTACATTTAAGTCTTTATGCACCTTGAATTTGTTTTTGTGGATGTCATAAATTGGCAATTGTGTTTCAATGTTATGCATGTAGCTTCCCAGCTCTCCCAACACCATTGTTGAAGACACTCTTTTTACTCCATTTTATGTTTCTTCCCACTTTATCAAATATTAATTGACCATAGAAACTTGGGTTTATTTCCAGGCTCTCTAATCTGTTCCATTGGTCTATGTGTCTGCTTTTATGCCTTTAACAGAGTGTTTTGATTATAGTGACAGTGTATACAGTTTCATATCAAGTATGGTGACCCATCCTACTCTGTATTTCCTTCTCAAAATTGCTCTGGCCATTCCAAGTTATTTATGGTTCCATATAAGTTTTGGAAAAGTTTGTCCTACTCCTGTGAAATATGTCATTGTTTCTTTACTAGGGATTGTGTTGAGTCTATAAACTGCTTTGGCCCAGGGGGCAAAAAAAACCCTCCACAAAAATATCTCCATCTACAATATCAGTATCAATGGCAAATGAACAAGTATTAATAAGGATGTAATGAGATTAAAGCTATTTTAAGAAAGGAGAGAAATAAAATCTAGTATAAATTCTAGTGACTTATTATGCACAAACTTGCTGGACAGGCAATGAATGTTGAAGAGCTATGCAGGAAATAAAATGTCACTAGCCATGGAGAAGACCAGAGTAAACTCTGTCTCAGTGGACTGTAATATTCAGCACTGTTTTTTTTCTTTGCAGATCTGCCTCAGGTGGTGTCAGATGTTGACCCTGTCTGACCTTAGGCTGCCTGCTGTGTGACTGCTGGAGTTCTGCTGACTATGGTTGTGTGTTTCAATTGTTAGATGCTTTGCACTCAGCAGTCAGGTTTAAGCCCCATAAGGAGGAGCAGAATTCCTCCAGTAGTTGGCGCTATTATCTCCCCTCAGGCTGCTGCCAGAAGGGAGATGTCTGACTGAATAGGATGGCTGCTCTAGTACGAGAAATGACTTGCAAGTGGGATCCCAGCAGCAGGTCTCTCAGCTCTCTCCTACATGCCTCCATCTCCACCCTCTCCTCAAGCATCTGCAGTCCACTCTGCCCCATCCACCTTTGCCAGGGATTTACATCTGTGGCTATCTCCTTTACTTATTAATTTAGTTTCTCTGCACTCCACAGTCAGGCTTAAGCAACAAAGAACCAGGGCAGAATCTTTCTTGGGGGCTGCGTTGTTGTTTCCCCTCAGGCTGCTGCCACTAGGGAGGGAATGGTCTGCCTGAGCATGTTGGCTCCTGGGATTTGGGGGTTGATTCAGCACTGGGTTCCCTCTGTCTACTCTCTCTGCATTCTCCCCAAAGTTTCCATCACCAGTCTTTCCTCAGGCATCTCTATGGCAATCTTCTCCTTCCTTTGCTGGAAACAAGGTAAATGACAAGTGGAAATGTGTGCTTTGGCCTTTTAAATGGTTCTTTGCACCTCCAGCCAGCCATCTCTGGCAGAGGTAATCCTGCCACTTTTTGCTGCTGGTTCTTATCTGTATACTTTTTGGCTCTGGTGTTCTAGACTGGGGACACCAACTTATGGTTTAGACCCCATTCTTCTCAGGGGGTCTCATATGCTTCTTAATTATTCCTCAGGTGTTGTTGACTGCACCCAGCCAGGCCTCTTGAGTCTCCACCACCCTCCTTACCAGGAAGGTTGTGCCAAAAGTGTTTCTTCTATCTGTTCAAGGTACTAGGCTTCTCTCTCACTATAGGGCAGTTGTTTGTTCTGGGTAATTTCTCCACAATTTAGTTGTAATTCCAGGTGGGTCCTGGGAGGAGTTTAGTGTGGCTTCCACTCACTCATCTGCCATCTTGTTGCCCTCCACAATTTCTTAAAGAATTCAACAAAATTAATAGGATTAATAAAATAATTCATTAAGAATGAAATGCAAATGGAATGTACAGAAACCTGTCACATTCATAGCACTAATAAACAATAAAAGAAGAAGTAAAGAAAGTAATCCCACTTACAATTCTGTGGAAAAGAAAAAAATGCCCATGAATTGGAATAAACAAAGAGAGGTGAAGTACCTGTGCTCTCAAAATTAAAGGACATTGAAAAGAGAAATGTGGGAAGAACACAAAAAATGGAAGGAAAATCATTCCTATACAATGGGAAGATTAAATTGTTATAGTTGCGATACTTCCCAAAGCTATTAGTTCAATTTAAACTTATCAAACTACTGCTCAGAATAAAAACAAATCCCTTAATATTTATATGGAACCACAAATAGTTCAAATAGCCAAATATATTTGGAGAAGAAAAATCTATTTTGGACATTCACACTCTGTGTTCTCAAACTCTTCTATTAAAGTATAAAAATACTTTTAGAAATATATAATATAAATCATATATATAATTTATATATGTATAGGTATATATAATAAATATACAACAAAGTAGAATAATACTTTAATTCCATATTAAACTATCAAAACAGGAAGGTACCAGCACAAATCAGATGCCTAAATCAATGGAAGTATATAGAGAATTCAGAATTAAACCCTCTTACATGAACAAGTAATCTATGGGAGAGAAGGTAAAAATATACACTGAAGAGTTGAGAGATCTTTCAAACACTAGTCTTGGAAAAACAAAATACATGCATGCAATAAAACTTGTCTACATTCTTACATCATATACAAAAATAAATTTAACCTGATAACAGCTCTGCCCACCTCTTCTATATTTCCAATGACACCAGTCCTGCTTCCTTCCTTCCTACCTCTCCATGTCTTCCCATTGTAGTGAGCACCTCACTGATCCCTGAGACAAAGAAATTTCTAGACTGCCATCTCTCTTTGCCTTTCAACTGGCTCCATTCTTGCCTATATCCGGGCTTTCCAAATGATGTCAGGCATGGTTAAATCTCCTTGTTTTTTAATTTCTGCTAATTTGCCACCTTATTTTCAGTGCTCGCCCACTCTGTACAGTTATCTTTTACTCAGATCCTTTTCCTTCAACAGCTCCAAACCTGGGAATAGGAGTGTGTAAGAACATCAGTGTTTGCAGACTTTCACTGTGGCTGAAGACTGACCTAGCTCAAGTGACACCTCCTTAGACGATTTTGCAGCTTTAAAACTGGGACAACCCCTGTCTCTCAGGCTACTGGCCCCAAGGCCCTACTCTGAACATTTCTATTTTTTCTGAACCTTATATCTCCCTCATGCAATATTGGCTGGAAGTAACATGACAAAATTTAACACCTCAGATTTTTTTAGCATAGAAGTCATAAAGAATAGACATCTGACCCAATAGAGAAGCCATATCAGTAGCCTTCAGTGCCTCCAACCACACACCACATATAAAGAATCCGAAAACTAACACATAGTAAATACTTCGTGTGCATCAGTGTTGGAGCTCTTGTCATGCATTAACCATGCGCATTTTAGACCAAATCACTTGTGTTTTGGGTGATGCCTTCTGCATGGTAGGGTACTTTGTAGCCTCTTTCCACAAACCAATGAATGCCTACAGTATCCAAACCCCCTGGGATATATATAAAAAAGACATAATTAAAGATAGAGAGGCAGAGAGGTTAAAACAAATAAGGAGAAATATACTATTCAAAGGAGTACATGAGTAAAAAGTGACATTTAAAAAAATATTTTTTAAAAAATCTTCATACAAAGATATATTTTCTTTTTTTTCACAAGGGAGGAACAGAGAGAGAAACAGAGAGAAAGATATCTATGTGACAGAAATATTGATCACTTGCTTTTTGTATACACTTACCTTATCAGGGATTGAACTCACAACCTACATAGGTGCCCTGAGACTGGGGACTTAACCAGCAAGTATTTGGTTAATGGGATGATGCTGCACCAACTGAACCACTTGACCAGGATGACATTATTTTTACTTGGAACATGTATGTGGCTTCACCTTACTTTGGGTTTATTGCAGAGAAGTTAGTTCAAAAGCACTTTGTGGTGACACAAAATGTTTCTATTGGAAGATGGCATCCATAGGAAACCATTATGGAGGCTGCACACCACATAGGCTGATATGAGCACAAGGTCAGATTCCAAGTACAACAGGAGTCCATGGAAAGTTATATGGCAGAAATAATTACATTTAGATGCTTTCTTAATGTGGCAGACCCTTCTGCATGGCGTGGGCCCAGCTCCCACTCGGAGATGCACAGGACTCATGCCCACAGATAGGTTCCCTCATGGGTAATTAGATTTGCAATATACTTAGGCTGTTTTGGGGCTTGCTCTTTGCTAAAACCCCCTCACCCTGCAAGTACCTTGCAGGCCCAGTGTAACCAGCTGTGTATTCATTTGCTAATGTCCTTCTTCTGTGATATAATGAGGGGCATTGGCTCCTTTGTTGAAACCGGGATAGTGAGGAAGAGCCATCTTGGAATGTGAGGAGATTAGAATGAAGGCCTGTCATGATGGAGGCCCTGGGTTTTGCTCCTCTTGAGAGAAAAGCCATGCTGTTGTCCTTATTCCTCCACCAGACTTCGTAGTCTGTGTGTATGTTTTATTTCATCCATAATGACTGCTGGCCGGTGTCCACCACATCTTAATGTTAACCCCATGAAGGTGAGGACCAAAAGATGTTGTCCTGAGTAGTATGATTGTTCCAAAATGGTGTTAATGTATGTCATATCTGATTTTATCAGTAATTACAGCTACACTTTACATTTTTTTTTGGTAATTTTGTCATGTCTGGGGATTTCCACCAAACACATGGAACACCAGCCCCCAGTGTTTTTGTTTGCATGTCACATGCCTGTGACAATGTCTCTTGAAAGTAGTTCCAGTCCTCATCCCCAGTGAGCCAGCTGGGTTATTGGAGACTCCTAAGCAACCCAATGGCACTAATGTGATCACAAAATAAGTGTTTGTGCTCAGCTCTCTCTTCGGAAACTTAGGACCCTTGTTAACTTCCTAGGAATCTGTGCAAATAGCTACGCCTGATGCATTTGTATATTAATGAAGGGATCATGGGTGAGCAATCAAGAGCCCTGAAAAACTTTTACAGAAGTCTAATTAGAAAAAAGTATCCAGTTAATGCAACTTTTAAAATGTCAGCTCACTTCCTAATTGAGAGAACAAAACAGAAGAAATCTGGTACTTGCTCACATTCTAGAGACAGATCCCTATCAAGTTTACTTCAGTGAAGACTGAGAGATCAAAATGTTTGCCAGCTGTCTCTACACTTTCTCAGGATGTGTCTTTTGGGAAAGGCCATGATATAACTGGTTCCCTCACTATAAACACTGAATTGGGTTTTCCCTTGAAGAACTTTGGTCATTCAGCTGAGTATTCTCAGGTAACTTAGGACATTACTGTGATCCCACATGGGCAGCATCACAGCTATTGCTAATTTTTTTTGTGTTATGTTGTGGAAAAAATGTCAGGAGTAGTGAGTGGCTTTCATGTTCAGAAGCAGTTTGTTAGGTATTGGAATCCTGCTGAGTCTGTCTGTCATGAACCTCTGGTCATGACTTGCAGAATAACAAGTGAGTGGTGGAGAATCAGCTACTCTACATTCATATAATCCTGAGCTACTGTGGTATCCTTTCGTTTTTCTTAATGTTTCAGGTATATGTCATTTTTCCTCTGTACCTGATAGGAATAAATTTAAAAAAAAACATTATGGTGGTGTTCCATTCTGTGGTTATTCTCAGGCAGCCCCCTAATGTTACCTCACTGAATACCAGACAACATCTTATAAAGCTCCACACAGGAATTCATGGAGGAGCAGTTAGACAGGCATGGATTTTGTTTAGCCTTAGAAAGGTAGAAGGTACACAAAACCATCAAAACCTGTCAGAAGTGAGAGTGGGCACAGAAGGTCTCTACAGCCCAAACCTTAAGATGACAAGGGTTAGCCCATATACCAGACTACAGTCTATGCAATCCTTGGGACACTCCAAGGGTCTCACACTGGATCACACTCTGTCCCACTCCCAACGGTACCTGAGCACCCATTCTCTCTGCCACCAGCCACTAAATGAATGTATACAAAGTCAGTGCTTACATATTTGTAGGAATATTAGAGAAAATGGTATGTCGCTTGACTTGACAGCAAGCTAAAACATCTTGCATTTGGC
The DNA here is from genome assembly GCA_004027475.1 of Anoura caudifer. Classification (NCBI taxonomy): domain Eukaryota; kingdom Metazoa; phylum Chordata; class Mammalia; order Chiroptera; family Phyllostomidae; genus Anoura; species Anoura caudifer. The sequence continues at coordinate 4,968 of PVKU01011678.1, read as the reverse complement.
TATCGTTTTCATGGAACTGTGTTCCTTAGGTGTTTGTGTAGCAGTCAGCTCCATTGTCCTTTCAGACCCCCTCAGACACTTACCCACTTGTTGGGAACCATCCTGCCTAGTTTCAGGGACTGCAGCTTCATTTGTAGACAATAAGGCCCCATGGCTAGAGCTGAATAAAATGGCCTTGGGGACATGAGCCACTAAGGTCACAGAATATTTCCCCCTGGCAGGAGTGCAGCCTCTGCCTGCCTCACTTCCCCCTGCTTAGACCCTGGCACTTGGCTGGTTAGGAAATTACAGATAAGATCCCTCAAGGGAGGGGTGAGCTAAGGCATGCACAATCATGACGGACTATCAGTGAAGGACTTAGAGGTCTTCAGAGAAGGGACAGAAGGACAATCACCCCTTGGTTTTGTCATAGCCTGAGTCCTCAGTCTTTGTAAAGTCTCCTAGTGTCTTGGCTGCTTTGCTCTCCCCATGTGACTCAGCCTGGGAATAGTGCCAGAGGAAGCTGTGTCCTTGTACTGAATCAGATAGCTCCCAGGGGCAATTCTGGCCAGAGAATGAATCTATCTTGTTTCCTTCGAGACTTGTTCTGCCCTGTTGCTATGAAACACACTTGAACTAAAGCCAACACTGACCTGAGACAATCTCTGTGTTTCTCCAACTATTATCTGTAAATGATGTCATTTCTAATGATGGTTGCTTTTTGGACATTAGGTGATGAGCTTTGTGTGCATACTATGCATCTCTGTATGAGCTGAACTCAATAAACATGCAAGGAAAGAGGTGTTCAGGACCTTTCTCCTTTGAAGTACAGGTAATGTTTCCTCTCAAAGCAGATCATGCATTGGACATGTTTTCTCATCTGCGATGACACATGGTAGCTCTGCAGGCAGAGATACCCCATCACCCAATATCACACCTAACAGCATCATTTATATACTAAATGGTAGATGTGATTAAGCTATACCAGCAGTTTTTGTGCACTTGTCACATAACAAACCTAGATGTCCAAGGTCAGAACCTGCAAACTCACTTCTTTTCATGAATTCCCACAGTGGATAATATTTTTCACAGGGTTGCAATCTTACAATGCCAGTTGAACATGACTTGATTCCTTTGACTCACCATGTCAGCAGTGTGCTAAAAATATCTAAAATGGCAGTTATGTTTTCTCATACAGTAGGTGCTCTTTCTATTTTAATACTATTTTCTTTACCCCTGCAGAAACTTTTTAATTTGATGAGATCCCATTCGTTTATTCTTTCCTTTATGCCCCTTGCTCTAGGGGATATATCAGTGAAAATGTTGCTGCGTGTAATATCTGAGATTTTCCTGCCTATGTCTCCAGGACTTTAATGGTTACACTGCTTATATATAAATCTTTTATCCACCTTGAATATATTTTTGGGCATCATGTAAGTTGGTGCTTGAGTTTCATTTTTTTGCACGTAGCTGCCCAGTTCTCCCAACACAACTTATTGAAGAGGCTATTTTTACTCCGTTTTATGTAGCTGCCTGCTTTTGTCAAATATTAATTGACTGCAGAGACTTGGGTTCATTTCTGGGCTCTCTGTTCTGTTCCATTGGTCTATGTGCCAGTTTTAATGCCAGGACCAGGCTGTTTTGATTACAGTGGCCTTGTAATACAGTTTGCTATCAGGTATAGTGTCCTGCTTTATTCTTCTTTCTCAAAATTGCTGCAGCTATTAGGGTCATTTATAGTTCCATATAAATCTCTGAAATTTTTTTTCAGTTTTTATTTTTTTATTTGTATCTTATTTTATTTTGATTGTTGTTCTTACACAGTTTTCTGTCTTTTACTCCCATCCCAGCCCACTGCCTCAACCCTCCCCACCTCCCTCCCATTTCCACCCCCAGCCCTAGTTTTTGTACATGTGTCCTTTATAGTTGTTACTCTAAACCCTTCCAATTTTCCCCTGAAATTCAGTCCCCTCTCCCCTCTGGTGACTGTCAGCCTGTTCTCAGTTTCAGTGTCTTCGTTATGTTATGCTTGTTTGTTTGTCTTGTTGTATAGGTTCCTGTTAAAGGTGAGATCATATGGTATCTGTCTTTCATGACCTGGCTTGTTTTGCTTAGCATAATGCTCTCCAGTTCCCTCCATGCTGTTGCAAAGGGTAGGAGCTCCTTCTTTCTTTCTGCTGCATAGAATTCCATTGTGTAAATGTACCATAGTATTTTGATCCATTCATTTACTGATGGGCACCTAGGTGGCTTCCAACACTTGGCTATTGAAATTGTGCTGCTATAAACATTGGGATGCATAGGTTCTTTTGGATTGGTATTTCATGGTTCTTAGGATATAATCCTAGCAGTAGAATTGCTGGGTCAAAAGGTAGATCCATTTGTAGTTTTCTTAGAAAAATCCATACTGTTTTCCATAGTGGTAGTACCAGTCTGCAATCACACCAACAGTGCACTGGGGTCCCCTTTTCTCCACAACCTCTCCAACACTTGTTGTTTGTTGCTTTGTTTATGATGGTCATTCTGACTGGTGTGAAGTGGTATCTCATTGTGGTTTTAATTTGCATCTCTCTGATAGCTAGAGATATTGAGCATCTCTTCATGTGTCTCTGGATCCTCTGTATGTCCTCCTTGGCGATGTGTCCGTTCAAGTCCTTTGCCCATTTTTTAATTGGGTTGCTTTTCTTCTTAGAGTGGAGTCGTGTAAGTTCTTTATATATTTTAGAGATTAAACCCTTGTCTGAGGTATCATTGGCAAATTTGTTTACCCATACAGTAGGTTCTCTTTTTATTTTAATACTGTTTTCTTTAGCTATGCAGAAGCTTTTTATTTTGATGAGATCCCATTTATTTATTATTTCCTTTATGTCTCTTGCTTTAGAGGACATATCAGTAAAAATGTTGCTGTGTGAAATACCTGAGATTTTCCTGCCCATGTTCTCCTCTAAGACTTTAATGGTGTCATGGCTTATATTAAAATCTTTTATCCACCTTGAATTTATTTTTGTGTATGGTGTCAGTTGGTGCTCCAGTTTCATTTTTGTGCATGTAGTGGTCCAGTTCTCCCAACACCACATGTTGAAGAGGCTACTTTTATTCCCTTTTATGTTGCTGCCCCCTTAGTTGAATATTAATTGACCATGGAGGCTTGGGTATATTTCTAGGCTCTCTGTTCTCTTCTACTGGTCCATGTGCCTGTTTTTATGCCAGTACCAGGCTGTTTTGATTACAGTGGCCTTGAAATACACTTTGGTATCAGGTATTGTGATCCCTCCTACTTTGCTCTTCTTTCTCAAAAATGCTGCAGCTATTCGAGGTCATTTATGGTTCCATATAAAATTTTGAAGTGTTTGTTCTATGTCAGTGAAATATGCCATCAGTACTTTCATAGGTATAGCGTTGAATTTGTAAATTGCTTTGGGCAGTATGGACATTTTGATGATATTAATTCTTCCGATCCATGAACACAGTATATGTTTCCATTTGTTTGTGTCTTCCTTGATTTCTTTCTTCAGTGTTGTGTAGTTGTCTGCATACAGGTCTTTTACCTCCTTGGTTAGGTTTACTTCTACGTATTTTTATTTTTCTTTTCACTATATTGAATGGAATTTTTTTTGTTGATTTCTGCTTCTGCTGTTTCATTGTTGGTATACAAAATTGCTTTTGATTTCTGGATATTGACTTTGTATCCCGCTGTTTTACCAAATTTATTTATTAGGTCAAGCAGCTTTCTGGCCAAGTCTATAGGATTTTCTATGTACACTCTCATGTAATCTGTAAACAATGTAGTTTTGTTTCTTCCTTTTCGATTTGGATGCTTTTTATTTGCTTTTCTCGTCTAATCTCTGTGCCTAAGACTTCCAATACAATTTTGAATAGAAGTGGTGAAAGTGGACAACCTAGACTTGTTCGTGATGTTAGTGTAAAAAATTTTAGTTTTTCCCTGGTGAATATGATGTTGGCTGTAGGTCTCTCATATATGTCCTTTATTATGTTGAGGAATGCTCCCTCTATTCCCACTTTGCTGAGTGTTTTTTTATCATAAATGGGTGCCATACCTTATCAAATGCTTTTCCACATTTATTGATATGATCATGTAATTTTTGTCTTTGCTTTTGTTTATGCAATGTATTACATTTACTGTTTTGTGGATATTGAACCATCCTTGCATCCCTGGAATGAATCCCACTTGGTCATGGTGTATGATGTTTTCAATGTATTGTTGGATGCAGTTTGCCAATATTTTGTTGAGGATTTTAGCATCTATGTTTATCAGTGATATTGGCCTGAAATTTTCTTTTTTCTTTTTCTTTTTTTTTTTTTTGTGTGTGTGTGTGTTGTGTCTTTATCTGGCTTGGGGATTAGGATGATGCTGACTTCATAAAAAGAGTTTGGGAGTCTTCCATCATTTTGGATTTTTTTGAATATTCTGTGAAGGATAGGGGTTAGCTCTTCCTGAAATGCTTTGTAGAATTCTGTGAAACCATCTGGTACAGGGCTTTTGTGTTCTGAGAGTTTTTTGATTACTGCTTCAATCTCATCTGCTGTTATTGGTCTGTTCAGGCTTTCTGCTTCTTCTTCATTGAGTTTTGGAAGATTATATTTTTCTAGAAACTTGTCCATTTTACCTAGGTTTTCAAATTTCTTGGCATACAGTTCTTCGTAGTAATTTCTTACAATCTTTTGTATTTCTGTGGTGTCAGTTGTAATCTCTCCTCTTTTATTTCTGGTTATGTTAATTTGAGTCCTGTCTCTTTGTTTCTTGATGAGCCTGCTTAAAAGCTTGTTGATTTTGTTTATCTTTTCAAAGAACCAGCTCCTGGATTCATTGATCCTTAGAATTGTGCTTTTTGTCTCTATTTCTTTTCATTCTGTTCTGATCTTGGTTATTTGCTTCCTTCTACTTGCTCTGGGCTGTGTTTGCTGTTGTTCCTCAAGTTCTTGTAGGTATAGGTTTAAGTTGTTTGTTTGAAATATTTCTCTTTTTTA
>PVKU01011677.1:0-41448 GCA_004027475.1 Anoura caudifer | reverse complement strand
TATTGTAGCCTTCATTTTTTCATCTAATTTGTGAGCAAAATCAACCAAATCTGTAAGCATCCTGATTACCAGGGTTTTGAATTGTGCATCTGATAGGTTGGCAATCTCTTCATCGCTTAGATAAATTGGCTCTGGGGCTTTGATCTGTTCTCCGGTTTGAGCCATTTCCATTTCTGGGGTTTTTTTTGTTTGTTTGTTTTTGTTTTTTGGCATTTTTCTCCTAATATTTTTAGTTATACGAGCTATATTAAGCCAGTTTGATTTGGGTATTCTTGTCACAAGATCTACGATATTTGGTTAAAACTTCTGCAGACTAAGCTTAGAATTTCCTCAAACCTTAAACTTCTCCAACTGAACATCCTTTATTTCTTCCACTATTGCCCAAGGGACCTGATTCTCAGGTTCTTCCTAAAACTCAGATCACAAAACAGTATCCCTGATATTGAAGGGGAATAGTTCACCTCTGCAACGTGGTAAGACCTTCGGAAGGCCAGCTACAGTCATCCAACACCTAACTTGGGTCCTGCTCTGTTCCTGGCACCATTAGTACTAGCAAGGGAGACAAACAGAACTCCTTTTGTCTCCTTAAATATGTCCCAACTTCTCACTCAATTAGCATGTCACCTCCTCCAGAAAGCCTACTCTGACATCTTCTGGGGGTTCCCTCCCCTCTGCTCCCACAGTGTCCTGGGCTCCACCCATCCATCACTGAATGTGTTGTGACCACCTATTTCCTCGTTTATTTTCACAAGCTGCATGAGAATCTGTGTCTAATTTATCATGGAATTCTCCATCACCCACAGCATAGCCTAATACAGAGGAATGTCTATGAGGTGGGTGGTATTATCATTTTTATTATTATTGTTGTTATTTTTACTATTATCTTCACACTTGCCCCCATTTTACAAATGAGAAAATCTAGACCCTTGCTGAAAATCACATAACTAGGAACTCGGAGAAGAGGGATTGATCCAAGGTAATCCATACTCAACCACTGCTAACCAACTAGCACTAACCACTAATCAGTAAGCACTCAACAAAGACCTATTACATTAGGGTTCAATCAGCAAACTCTTTCTGTAAAGAGCCAGATAGTAATTTTTCTGGCTTGGCAAGTCATAGACAATCTGTCAGCTGGTGGAGCTGATCGTGTGTCAACTAAATTTTGTTTACAAAAAGAGGCAGCCAGCTCATGAGTTATAGTATGCTGACCCATGCATTAAATGAATGATGAATGATCAGTGAATGAAGTGAATATTTAATAAATATTTATTGAGCAGCTACTTATTGTACTAGAGAAACAGTTTGTGACCCAAATAGACAAAAAGCCTTATCCTGACCTTCCAGTGGGGAAAGCAGATAGTAAACAAATAAAAACTGGGAGGTCAAAGGGTGTTAAGTGCTATGGAGAACATTTAAACAAGTAAGAGAATGAAAATTGCATGTGTGCAGGGAGGAAAAAGGGTATGATTTTAGATACAGAAATCAGGGAAGATCTCTCTGACAAGAACCTTCGAGGTAAGAGAACCATCACAGTGTCTGTGTGGGGAAAGAGGGATCCAGGGAGACAGAATAGCATGTGCAAAGGCCCTGAGGCTAGATTGCACCTGGAGGGTTCTAGGAACAGTGAGGAGGCCCGTATGGCTGGAGTAGAGTGAGTGAGACAAAGAGAGGGAGGAGATGAGAGCTGAGAGGTAAACAGAGGCCGAATCTTCTGGGGCTGTGATGAGGACTCTGTGTTTCACTCCAAGGGCAATGGGGAGCCATGGGAAGAAGGAAGCAGAGGAGGGACAGGGTTTTCTAGGATCCTCTGGGAAAGCCCTGAAGAGTAACATTTCCCAATACTGGGCCCGGGAGGAGGTCAGTGAACAGAGCAGAATGGAATGAAAAAGAAGAAACAGTGCCAAATGGTGACCCTCCCAGGCGTCCATCCCCATCAGTCCCAGTAGATGTGTTGAGATGAACTCTTCCAACCAACACAGCCCAACCCACTTTCATTTGCTTGTACCCAGGTCCTCCATCCCTAACTGAATCCATTCTGCATGGCTTTGTTCAGGTCCTCCTCAGTCCTCATCCCACCAAAGTTTCCTCCAAACCAGCTCCCTCCAGACCTGCATCTGCAAAGCCAGCTAGGTTTCACCCTGGGGTTCTTGGGGGCATTAACTTCTCTATATCCACCCAACCCATTTCATCATCCTCCTTGGCTTCCTGCTAAACTACATTTCCAGCCTCTCTTGCAGTCAGATGGGACGGTGTGACCGAGTTCTAGCCAATGGAACAAGAATGGAGGTGATAACACCATTTCTGAGACACAGTGGCCTCCCATGGTTTCCTTTCTCACCCTCCTTCCTTGCCCTCTGAATGAATGGGGAGGGGGGGCCAGGAGACAGAAGGAGCCGGGGTCCCAGAGAAACCGTAAAGAAGGGCCATCCTCTCAACCCCCCAAATGACACTAATGGGATTGTTATGGGAGCAAAAAGTAAATTCCTATTATCACTGAAGCAATGCAATTTGTCACAGGGCTAGCATCACATACCCTGACTGCACCACATCCTACAGCCAACTTAGACCCATTAGTTTAGCACTTGCTATGCATCAATCACCATGGTAGGAATTTAACTTGCCTTATCACATTTAGTGCTCAGATAACCCAGAGGTAAAGATGCTATCCACATCCCCATTTTGTAGATAAGATAATCAGAGCTCAGATAGGTTAAATAATTTTTTTTCTCCAAGGTCACAACACTATTAAGTACCTGACTTGAAATTCAAAATAGCCTAATATATAAAGAGCTCCAGAAAATCAATGAGAATAAAAAGGCCAAGAGTACTAGAAGGAAAAAAAATAATTGGCAAGTAATATTAAACTTTTTTAAAAAAAAATTTCACTGAGAGAAAGTAAAAATAGCTCTTAAACATAGGAAAAGCGGATCCACCTTACTCAGAAAAAGAAAAATAGAAATTGAATCATAACAAGCTCCCTTTATCCCCCAAGTTGGCAACTCCAAAAGCCTGGCAACAGAAGTCCATTGGCAAGGCGATGGAGCACCAGCACTCTCGTGCATGGCTAGTGGTAGGGTAATTGCAACAATCCACCTGGGAATGACCCCACGCAGGGAACAATTTCCCCGTATCCAAAATACACACTCATTCGCCTTGAGCAGCAAACTCTTCTGAGAATGTATTCCTTGGATATGCTTGCCTATATGTGAGGCAGCAAGAGTAACATTTACCTGTAGCCTGGTACTTTTCTAGGTTCTTTATAGTAACTCATTTATCCCCTACAACAATGCTTTATGATGGAGATGTATTATACCCCTTCTACAAAGGACAGAACTGAAGCACAGCGAGGTTAAGTAACATGCCCAAGGTCATGCAGTACAAGAGCTCAAAAATGATTCATGGACAAGGTTATTGATTGCAGTAAGCTTGTAAGAACAAAAGCCAGCCATCCATTGACGGGGATGGGGGTTGGGGGTGGTAAAATAAATGACCCCTAGCCATGCACTGAAATAGAGGCAGTTTAGAGTAACTGTTAAGAGGAAGGAGCCTAGGGCCAGGTGCCTGGGTTCAAATTCCCAACTCTGCCACTTTCAAGTTGGGTGCCCTGGAGCAAATTATTTAATGTCCTCAGTTTTCCCATATGAAAAAATGAGGATAATAATAGTATCCACCTCATAGATTCTTGTGGGAATTAAATGAGTTAAGGTATAGAAGCCATTTAGACGAGGAATCTGTGAGCTTTTTCTACAAAGGTCTGGAGAGTAAATACCTTCAGCTCCTCAGGCCACACAGTCTCTGTGGTAACTACTCAACTCCATAGTTGTAGCTAGAAATCAGCCATAGACAGTACATAAATGAATGTGTGTGGCTGTGTGCCAATAGAACTTTATTTGTAAAAAACATACTGTGGACAGATTCGGTCCTCTGATTGTAGTTTGCTGTCTGTCCCCTGGGTTATACTAAAGCCTCACACAAAGCACAATATAAGTGGTTTGTTAAATAAATGAACAATCTGGAACATCATGTGGCCATTTTCAAAAAGGAATGAAAACAGTCTCTATGTATTGATTTGGTAAAACTCCCAAGGCGATTATTAAAAGCAAGGTATAAAGCAGTGGGGAAGCAGAGCATGTGCTAGCTTTCGTGCTGAGGGAGGAGTGTAGTAAGAACATAAATTCCTACTTGCTTATGTTTGCATAAAGAAATCCTAGAAGAATATACAGTTGACTTTTAAAACATGTGGTCACTCATGGGGGAAGGTAGGAACTGGGTATCTGAGGGACAGGACTAGAAGTTAAAATTTTCCCTGGATGCCTTCTTATGCATTTTAATACTGAAATGATGTGAATGTATTATTTAACCAAATAGTTAAATAATTTAAGACTCTATCAGGCTTCAGATCTGTCCTCTAGCAGAGTCCTTAACCTCAGCACTGTGCACATTTAGGGCAGGATAATTATCTGCTGTGTGTGGCATCTGTAGGCTGCCGAGCAGAATCCCTGGCCTCTCTCCACTACTAGATGCCAGTAGCATCTCCTAGATGTGACAACCAGAAATATCTCCAGAATTTGCCAAATGTCCCCTGGGGGAGGCAAAATCACCCCAGCTAAGAACTACTACCCCAACCCAATTCCTACTTGCGGTGTTATGCCACCCACCCTCTAGCTACCCCAAATCCTTTCTAAAAAGACTTTTTAGTGAGAGTTTATCAGGTATCTGACACTGTGCCAAGCAGTACTGAAATATCACAAGAATCCACCCCAAAAAAGGTGCCGTTTTTATTTACTGTTCACTGAGGGTAAACTGAGGCTTGGGAGGGGAAGCCGGGAGTGGTGGTGCCTGCATGTGAACCCAGGTCTGCCTGCTCCCAGCCACTGCCCCCTAGCCTCCCCTCCTGTTCCAACTCGCCTGCCCTCGCCCTTTCCTGCCTCTGCCAGTGGCACCAGCAGTCACTGAGCTGGGGACCTCGACATCATCTTGGACCTAGTGCCTGTCCCCACCCCAAGTCTAATCAGCTCCCACGTCCTGGTGGATCTTTCCCACAATGACTGTCACATTCGTCCTTCCTCTTCATGTCATTCGCCTTAAAGTTTCATCTCTGCAACCCAGAATTTGGAGCCTCAGAAAGCAGTGGAAGAGAGTTGGGGTGTCTGCTTGTCACTGTGGCCGCTTATGATGGGACTCTCTCTGGAACTCAGATCTGAGGGAACTTCCAGTTTGAAGAGTCTTCCAATCTGACCTCAGCCATGAACCATTTCTACCACCCAGGCCACCTACTGCCCTGCAGTAGTGCAGCACAGCCTATGTGGACACTCACCATTCCGACCCCAGGGCCTTTGCACTGGGAGTACGCCCAACCAGGCACTGTTTCCCCAGATCCACATGGCTCATTCCCCCACCTTCCCTGGGTCTCTGCTCAAATGTCACCTTGTCAGTGAGGCTTCCCAGACGCCTTATTCAAAAGTGCAGCCTCCACACTGCTGAGTCCCCTTTCTTGCTTTGTTTTCTCCACAGCACATACCACCTCCTGACAATTTATTGGTTTCCTTACTATTTGCTCAATGCCAGTCTCTCCCACGAGAATGCAGGCTCCACAACAACAGGAGCTTGTGTGTGTCTTGTTCCCACTGTCTTGGCATCAAAAAGAGTCTGGCATACATCGTAATTGTTGACAAATGAATGAATATTTAAATATGCTCTTCCCACCCTCTTCCCTGGAAACAACTGAACAAAAGCAGAGGAACTATGAAAAAGAAATTAGAGTAACTGGGAAGCCTCCACACCTTTATTTATGTGCCCCCCCCCCACCGGTCCACACCCTTCAGAAGCACCCTCCCTTCTCTCTCTGCCCTTCCACATCTCATGGCCCTGGCTTTTGTCTGTTGACTGACAGGGCCTTGCAAACCTAGAGAGGTTGTTCTCGTGGGACATCACTCTGGCTTAATGTCTTAGCTTTCTGCACACATCCCCACTGTGAACAGGGCATGGAGCTGAGTTTTGAATAGAAGCGAAATGGGCAGGGGCAGAAGGGAGCAGATAAGACACCTGAATGGCCTGGGGCCTGACACAGCTGGATGCAGGAAGCCAGAACAGTGAGAAAACTCCTACTCATTCTTCAAAACCCAGCACAAATGTCCCCTCTTGTAGAAAGCCAGACTCCCTCAGGCAATGTCTTACCTTTGCCTCAGGACCCCTAGAGATTTGTTCCCCCACCACAGTCCTGACAACAAGGGGCAGGGGTGTTGGTTCTGTCTCCCCCAGTCTGGGAGCACCTTGAGGGCTAGACCTGGGCCTGGGTCCCCCACATTGCCCAGAACATAGAACATAGAATTACGATGGTCCCTGGAGTCCCTTCAGCTGCCCTCCTAGACATTAATGCCACACCCCCTTGCTTTTCATCAGAGAATCAGCTTTAGGCAAGATGCCTGCAGGGGTGAAAGTTCATCCCTAAATCTACCCACTTTTTAAAAAGATCTTTTTTATTTATTTATAGTTTAGAGGGAGGGAGATGGAAGGGAGAAGGAGAGGGAAACACCAGGTACATGGCCCAAAACCCAGGTATGTGCCCTGACCAGGGATTGAACCAGCAACTTTTGGGTTGGCAGGCAGACACTCCGTCCCCTGAGCCACACCAGCCAGGGCTATCCACTTTTTCATTAGCTGCTATTGAAGCCTCACTGGGGTCCTTGCCTCCCTGCAGATCTGGGACCTGACAGGTCCTACAGCTACTTCCTCAAGTGCTGGAGGCCAGAAGGAAACAAGCAAATGTGGGCAAATTTAGGAGGCCTGGGGGGGTTGGGGGGCGATGAAGAGTCTCTGGAGCTCCCTCATTCCATCAACAAACCCCACCAGGGCTAGGAAGAGGGGGGCCATCCACCTCTCTACCCATGGCTCTGTCCCCAGGAAATATCTCCAGGGAACCCTTCCATGGACCCCTCTCCCTGAGCAGTCACTTCCCCTCCCCCCATCTGCACATGGCACCTCAGACCAGAGAGAGGCTATGGATGCCCCAACCGTCCCCCGCCCCACCAGCCTACAGCTCCTCTGGACAAGGCTTTCACCCTGGCATAGAACCTAAGGGCTGGCCTGTGGGTCCCCTCAGACCCCTGTGGCAGGCAGAGCACCCCAAGCCCCCACCCAGCAGCATGCACCACTTCCACCCAGCACCCATTCGGCCAGAGGGAACCAGAGAAGGTGCTGCAGAGAGAGCATCCAGTCCTGTTACCTCCTCCACCCCAACCACATTCAAATGGGGACTTGAATGTATTTCCTGAGCTGGGGGCGGTCACAGTCAAATCCGCCTCCTTCTGGACCCTTTGCCCATACAGAAATTGCTACTGAGAAAGAGCAGCTATTTCTAGACTCCCAAACCCCAGAACCCACTCTGGGGGGCTCAGGACCAGGTCCTCAATGTCCCCCAGGGGATAAAGGGAGCTAGGAAGAAGAGAACCCTGGGTCACAGCCCCCCACCTGCCCAAACTGCCCCTGGCCCAGGCAGGAAGCCAAGGGGAAGGAGATGTGAGGGGAAGGAAGGGGCCCAGGGCCCAGAGGAGGAGACACATGTGGGGAAGGAGGCAGAGAAGGCTCCTCCCCCATAGCCAGAATCTGGGGGTAGAGGGTCAAAAAAACCCTTAGGCACCCTGTTGGCTATCCAAGGGGTTCCTAGGTACCCCCTCAAGCCTCTCAGAGGATGGCACCTGCGGCCATGAACCCCAGTAAAGTCAGCCTGGGGCTCAGGAGTGGTTAACCCCCAGCTTGCCAGTTCTCAAATTAGATTTGGACTCACTTCGTGCCTATGAACGCATTCCTGTTAACCTGCGGTGGGTCACGCCAGAATCTCAGTGTTGCCATCCACACATCCCCCCTGCCCCCTAAGCCAGCAGCGAAGTTGGCATATACCCCTCTACTTTGCCGGCCCAGAGGTTCAGTGCACTAACCCAGCCTGGAATACCCCCACTACCAATTTTCCGCTCGACAGCCTGCAGTGGGCTCACCTGGGACATCTGGGGGCGCAGGTTGACCTCGCGTAAGTTGATGGCGTGGGGCAGCAGGTTGTTAAGCAGCTGGCAGAGAAGGACCCCATCCCGAAGGGCCTGCGCCAGCTCGCACACCTGGGCCCCGTCCCAGGTCACGCGGTGGCTGGGAGGCAGTACCCGACACTGGATCAGCCAGTGGGTACACTGTCGCCACAGCTCCATGGCTGCTGCCTTCCCCGGTCGGCCCGCGCACCCCTCTCAGCCTCCACCACCCGCCCTCCCGCCTGCCTGTGCTACTAGCTACCACTTCCTCTTCTTTGCCTGTAACTGTCGCCGGGAGAGGGGGTGGAGGAGGAGGAGTCCTGGGGGTGGGGGCGGGGGCGGGGGTAGCACCTGCAGTCCAGCCCCGCCTAGCCCAGCCCCTTCCACCAGGGACCTATCTTTTCCCCACCAACACAAGGCCTGGGCACCTGGGAGGACGGAGGGGCTGCCGGTGGTCAGGCTAACTAGACTGAGACAGGCTGCCTGTCTTCATATCCAACCTTTAAGCAGTAACACCTGAAAGTACTCAAAATCCGCCCTCTGCTCACCCGCCCTCTCTGCCTCCACCCTGGTCCAGCCCCATCACGGCCAGCCTGGACCAGCGCAGGCTCCTCCGCTCTGGTCCCTGCGTTCCCGCCCTCTTCCTCGCGACAACAGCCAGAGGGCGCCTGGGAGCACCTGAGTCAAGTCAGGATGTCCCTCCTCTTGTCACATACCTTCCTCTTTGGGGGGAAAGTCATCCCAGCAACCGGAAAGGCCCTACATGACCTGCCCTCCCCTCCTCTTTGCCCTTGCCTCCCCCATTCCCATTCATTCACTTGCCACAAAGACCTCCTGCTGTTCCTCCAACAAGCCAGGCCTGGTCCTGCCCCAGGGCCTTTGCACAAGCTTCTCCTCTGATTTAGGCAACCTTATAGCTGGCTGCCTCACCACCTACAAGTCTTTGCTCAATGTCACCTTCTCATGAAGTCTTCCCAAACCGCCCTATTTCAAATCACAGCCTTTCATCCTACTCCATCACACCCTATCCCTACTTTAAGCCCTGATCATCAAACCTAATATTATACTTATTTCTTCATTGTCTATTTAGACATTTCTCTCTTATGTACTGCTGGACCCACCCCCTCAGCACCTGGCACATATACATGCTCCATAAATATTTGCTGACTGAATGAATAAACAAACGAATAAATGGTTGAAAGCTCTACTGGCACTAACTCTGACATTTATCCCAAATCCATGTATTTATCCCCGTGGCCCTGGTAACTACCATCTCTCTCCTTACAGATTTCGCTAGTGTCATTCGTTAATTGATTTGTTTAGCAAACATTTGCAGTCTTCGTAGCCCTTATTGCCCCATGAAATCATCTATGTGGTCTCTCGCCTACTAGGTTGTGAATAGCCTCCCAGTCCCCCTCAAGCTCACTAACAGCTCTTGCATTTTTTAATGTTCAAAACCACTAGGGGGCGCTAGGCCACTTCACTGGACAAACCCCCTACCCTCTGGCTGTATCAAAATTAGGCGGGAGGCAGGGTGTCAAGGAAAAGATACTCCCCTGAGCCCCTCCTGAGCCCCTTCCACAGGAGGGCAGAGAGTGTAGCCCAGCCTGGAAATTCGCAGCTTTGAGATCCTACAGGTACCAGAACTTTTCATTCCCAAGCATGCTTGGCTCTCTATGCCTCAGTTTCCTCATCTGTAAAATGGGTGACCGTTCAGCGTTATGGTAGGGATCAGAGATGGTGGGGCTGCCAACAGAAAAGCAAGGAAGACAGGATGGCCTTCCAGGGCTCTACGTTTGAATCGACCACTCACAAACCGGCCCTATTCCGGCATCTGGCTTAGCTGTCCGGCGCCTGCGTTTTTCTGTATCTGGAAAATGGGGGTGATGAAAGTAGTACCTACCTCACTGAGTGGCCTAGGTAAAAATTAAATGCGTCGAAACAGGTCAAGCAAGCAATACACTCCTGCCATACAGCCAGTGCTCCATAAATATTAACTGCGACCACTGCTCTTTCCTCCCTCCCTCCCTCCCTCCCTTCTCCCCCTCCCCCAGCGTGGCCAGGGCGTTCTCTCCTGTTCCCGACCCCCCAGCTTTCTCATGCTTGTCTCCAGGCATCATGATGGAAGCTCCACCATCTCCTTCCTCCCACTTGGAAAACTACTTGACTGTTCCCCCACCCCCTCCGTGTCTCTTCAGAGTCTAGCTTAACTCCATCGTGCTGTCACTGGGGGAGGCTGTCGTGTTTTCCCGCATCTCTCTACAAAACCCAGCACTCGGCTGGGGTTCCATTCCTGGAAACTCCAGGGGCGGCCCCGAGGAGGCGCACCCCTCACGTCACAGCCACTGCCACTCCCCGCCGAGCGAAAAAACTCGGAGGGGCGGCCCCGCCGCTTCCCGGAACCCCGAGGGGCAAAGGGATACCCCCTTCCCGCGTCCCGAGCCAGGGGTAGTTAGGCTCAGCCTGAGGGTAATGAAGGAGCCGCATTCTAAGAGGCCAGACGAAGAGGGATTTAGGGGCGAGTGGGCGTGGCCAGTCGGAAGGGGTGGGGCGATGTCCTAAGGGGACGGGCCGACTTTAAGGGACCGCCACTTTCCCAAGGTGATGTGATCTATGAAGAAGGAGGTGTTATCCAAAGGCGACGTGGATAGTGCAAAGGAAGGTTCTAAGGAGGCGGAGCGGGAATGAGGGGACCTGGTGAACTTTAGGAGGCGGCAATTGGAGGCGGGGTCAGGGGCGTGGTCCCGAGGGGCGGGGTGGGAAGGGCCGGGAGCCTCAGAGCCTCAGGCTTGGGTTCGGCCTCAACCTCTTCCGAGCTCTGCGGGCCCCGGCCCAGGTGAGTGAAGGGCTCTGGACGGATCCAGGACCAGGGGTTTATTCGGGTGGGGAAATCTCTCTTTTTCAGATGAGACCATCAGCATTCAGGGAGCACCTGGGTGTCTGTCCAAGCGGGTCCGCGGACTTAGAATGGGTTGCCAAGATTGGGTCGTTCTGCATCACGCGTGCCCGTGTACCTGGGAGTGCTCCTCTAAGCGTGTTTTCTTTGCAACAGGGACATCCTCCCTGCTTCCACTTTTGCCTGAACGATCTTTTTAAACCACAAACCAGATTGTGCCCCTCCCTCACTTAAAATCCTTCCATAGCTCGCGTTCCATCCGACTGAGGAAAATTTGGGGTCCACCGTTTCTTGCATGGTCTCACCCCTGCTGACCTCACTGCTCACCACGTAGCTCTTTGCTCACTGTATTCCAGCTA
Organism: Anoura caudifer; assembly: GCA_004027475.1. Classification (NCBI taxonomy): domain Eukaryota; kingdom Metazoa; phylum Chordata; class Mammalia; order Chiroptera; family Phyllostomidae; genus Anoura; species Anoura caudifer. The sequence goes on along the minus strand of PVKU01011677.1, from coordinate 30,172 downwards.
CGCTGGCCTACTTGATGATGTCAAATGTAAAAAGCAAACTCCATGTCACCTTTGCATTTGCAGTATCCGCCCCCACCCACAACTGCTGTTTTTCCAAATCTTTGCATAACTGTCTCCTTCCCTTTACAGAGGTCTCAGCTCCAATGTCACTTTCTGAGAAAGACCTCCCTGAGTCGGCTATTTAAAGTAGCCTGCCCTCTCCAGCCATCTTATCACGTCTCCCTGTTTTACCACCTTCATTGATTACTTTCAGGATTTATTCTTGTTTTGTTGCATGTCTGTCCACCTTCACCAGACAGCTAAGGGTGAGGGCAGGTCTCTATCCTAAGTGTTATTTCCAGGGTCTAGAACAGCACACAGGAAGTGCTCAACCAATTGGTGGTTGCTCAGTGTCAAGTTTGTCCATCTGTGTCCATATGTCTATGTGCTTGCTGGTGGCTGTCCCCTGCGATGTGTACACCCATATATGGTCTATAGGGCATGAATACCCCCTCTCTCCTTTCCCTATTCTTGCCCCTACTTCACCCTCTCTCCTGATTCTGTCCCCTTCCTCTCTCCTCTGCCCAAGTATCCAGAAACTATTCCAAAAGACATGGGGTATCTTTTGCCCACCCTGAGCTTTCCCCACCCCAGACTAACCAGAGTTTCAGTGACCCACCTCGGTGCCTACTAAAGGGACATGAGATGGAAGAAACTGGAGTTGGGGGACTCTTAAGACAAGGCTGGGCCCAGCCCAGATGACAAACAGGATGTGCACAGGCATCCAGGAGACACACCTGGTGCTCAGGTATGCATCGCCTGAAGCCAGCTGCAGGCCCAGCTCCCCACCCCTAAAAGTCACCTAGACTGGTCTGGGAACTTCCTGTGCCTTTCAGGCCCTCAGCCAGGCTGACTCAGGATATAAGAATCTTGGTGCTCTTTTCCCACAGACCCTGGCCAGGCCCCAAAGACCTTGTAGGGCAGGGAGAGTGAAGTGGACCCCTTACAGTCTTCTTATCCAGGGCAGATTTTCTCCACCAGATAGATACTTGAGACAGACCTTCATGATTTGATGGTCAAGTGAGTCCCAAAGTGTTTGAGACCTAAATTTGACCATAATAATGATGGAATGTATTGGCTCCAAAATTGCATTTGCTGACATTTCTACAAAAATGTGGCCTTTCAACATCCTTAAAGGTAGTGTTACATTGGAAGGCCATGTATAGATTAGATTTGCTTACATCCTAAGAATCCTTGTTTGCACATAGGTTGCTTAGAAGCTATATGCATTAGTAAATTAAATTACTTCCATACTGGAATGTTCTTACACCCTGAGAACCACCGGGTTCCCTCCCTCAAAATCTTTCCAGTCCCACTGATGGAGTCCGTCGCAGGCCTTCCGATGGAAAATCTGCATTCACCACTCAGAGCTTCATATCCCATCCCTGGTTACATCTTTCTGCTTAGCTCTCTCTGAACTATCTACACACTCATCTACTTATTTATTTTCTTAATCACCATCTCCCACACCAGAACGGCAGTGGTCTGCAGTTTGTTTTCTTTACTGCTGGGTCTCTGGCACCTAGAACAGCGCCTGGCACGCAGTGGGTGCCACATAAATATTGGTTTGAGTGAATTAGTTAATTAAATTTCTACAACGGAGTATTATGCCATCTGCAAATACCATTGCATTTGAAAGTAGTGCCTAGGTCTTTTCCCTTTGCAAGAATCCCAGTAAATGTTTGGCTGTTTCCATGAAATCACAGTCGATTCTAAGTTAAGTTACTCACAGCCTGATCACAGGTATACAGACAGTGGACCCTTGAACCACATGGGCTTAAACTGTATGGGTCCACTCATATGTGGGGAGTTTTTCAATCAATACTGGAAATGTATTTTCCTTATGATTTTCTTAACAACATGTTTCTTTAGCTTACTTTATTGTAAGAATACAGTATCTAATACAGATAACATACCAAAACTGTGTTAATCAACTGTTTATGTTATTGGTGAGGCTTCTGGTCAACCATAGGCTATTAGTAATTAAGTTTTGGGAGAGTCAAAATTTATGTACAGATATTTGACTGTACAGAGGCCAGTGTCCCTAATCCCCGCACTGTCCAAGGGTCACTGTAGTCTGGGGCATGTCTAGATTGTACCTATATGTCTAGCGCGCACACACACATTCATTCTGACTATGAGTAACTTGTTTAATTTAAAATATGTATTTATATAATATATACTTATACAGAGAAATATGCATTTTACAATTTGATAGGATATGGGCTGTTGTCTCCAAAACTAAGAGGAACACAAAAACAAATTAAAAAAAAAAAAAACTAAGAAGAGCATAGAAGGGAAGGGCTGACCCAGCTACCCAGGAAGCAGGAAGAATTATTCCCATTTTACAGACGTGGAAGACTGAGACCTGTTAAAAGTACAGAACTCAGCCCCAGCATCCACTGCTTCAAAAGCTCCATGCAGGCGCCACGAGATGGAGAGGGCTTTGCCAGCCAAACCTGGTACCACGGCGCCCTGTCCCACCAGGCACTGCCTCCTGGAGAGCCTCAACACATTGCAATGGGGAGCCTCTCCCACCTTTGACCTGCTGGGGACTCCTGGGTCCCAGATGAGGGATTTGGGATCAAGGTCTTTTGGAAGGGGTGACTGGGGACTAAGGACTGTCTTGAAGCTTCGTTGGTGCCAGATGTCACTTCTTATATTTAAATTGTCACTTTCTTTGGGATAGTGTTGAGGATGGTAACAGAGATTGAAGAAGGTCCTAGCTCCCTCAAAGCACCCCTTTGCTCTGTTTGTCTCTCTTTCTTTCTGGGACCCAGGCACCTATGGCCACCAGGGCTCCATCTCCCTCTCACTTCAAGGCTCTCCACCCTCAACTCTCAGGAGTCCTAGGACTCTGGGCACCCTATCAAATCATGACAGGCAGTATAGGTTAGTGATTAGTATCCCGCACCCTAGAGTCAGACATCCTGGAATTAAATCCCAGCCCTACGATTTACATTCTGTGTGATCTAAGCTAAGGACCTCAGTTCACCCATGTGTAAAATGGGGATAATAGTATCTATCATTTAACCTTGGTAAAGGATTCAATGAGTTTGCATGTTTTACATGTAAAGCAGCACCTTGCACCCAGTAGGGCTATACATGTGTCTACTGCATGTATTGTTCAGTCCTCAGCCCCTATCACCAGCTCTGCTTTGCCTCTCTGGTGTCAGAGCCCTCAGCTCCTGCTATCACACCAGCCATCGCAGCTGTCATAAGACAGCTTGAAAATTTTATAAAGGAGGATTTATGGGTTACACTATGGAATAATCCAACTAATGTGTTATTTTGAAGCCACAGTTGCAAAGCAAGCCAGTACGTTTACTCAGATTGGGGGTTGTATTGGTCAGCATCAGCTAGCAGCTATAACAGACCTATCCAAGATGTCACTGACGAAACCCAATGCACATTTTCTTTTGACTTTTTTTATTGTTGATATTATTACAGATGTCCTCCATTTCTCCCACCTTTGCCCTGCTCCACCCAGCCCCCTGCCCCAGCCTTCACCACATTGTTGTCTGTGTCCATGGGCTATGCATACATGCTCTTTGACTAATCTCTTCCAGTCCCTCCTCCCCTATGAGATCTGTCAGTCTGTTCCATGTATCCATGCCTCTGGTCCTATTTTGTTTGTCAGAGTATTTTGTTCATTAGATCCCACATAAAAGTGAAATCTACAGTATTTGTTTTTCTCTGATGGGCTTATTTTACTTAGCATAATAATCTTCAGGTCCATCCATGCTGTTGCAAAGGGTAAGAGTTCCTTCTTTTTCACAACCATATAGTATTCCATCGTGTGAATGTACCGCATCTTTTTTATCCACTCATCTACTGATGGGCACTTGGGTTGTTTCCAGATCCTAGCTATTACTAATAACACTGCTATGAACATAGGGGTGCATGTATTCTTTCTGATTGGTGTATGGGGATCATTTAAGTGCTTGTTTATGTCACAGTCCAAGGTGGTTGAAGAGTGAGGATATGGAATTCCAGAAATCAGTCAGGACCCCAGCCCTTCCCATCTTGTGGCTCAGCCTTACCCTCAGGCTTTGGTAACATCAGCTGACAAATAGGGGACAGAACCTGTAGGATTTTGCGGGAAGGTTTGTACGGGCCAGGTGTGGACAGTCCCCACTGCACTTCTGCCCTTGTCATATTGGCCAGATATTGTCACATGATAGCTGTGACTGCAAGGGAGCCTGGGAAATGTAGTCCAGAGGTGTACCCATGAGAAAAGGGTACATGGTTTGGTACAAAACTATCCAGTCTCTGGGATGGCTTTTCTTGGATGGGGGTGGGGTGTGGGTGGGGATGTACCATTATCTACTGGTCTGGGCTCATGCCTAAACCCCCTGCCCCCATCCTCCATCCCCAGAAGGCTGAGACTCTTCTCCAGCAAGACAGTGACTTCTTGGTTCGTGGATCTCCATCCCATGGGGGCCACCTTGTGATCTCCTGCCATTAGCAGGGTTCAGCCCTGCACTTTGAGGTGCTCTGGGTGGCCTTGCATCCCCAGCCGGGCTGGCCCACATCCCTGTTTCAGCTGAAAGATGAGCATTTCTCAAGCCTGCCTGCCCTGGTTCGCAGCTATGTGACTGGCCAGCACCCACTGACCCAAGCTACAGGGGCTGTGGCCTCTAGGCCAGTGATGCAGGAAAGACCTATTCGACACAGCTTGAGCCAGGACACCCTCCTAGACAGCCTGACTCAGGGAGAGCTACTCAGGTACTCAACAGACCGCGACCTATGTGGCAGCACCAAAACCCCCTGGGTTCCTTCGCGTCGGCACTATTGATCCTTGGGGCCAGCTCATTCTTGGCTGTGGGGGGCTGTCCTGTGCATGTGGGGTGTTGAGCAGCATCCCTGGTCTCTATCTACTAGATGCTGGTAGAATTCTCCTCACCCTACTCCGTAGTTGTGACAAACAAAAAAATGTCTCCTGACCTTGCCAAATCCCCTGGAGTAGAGAGCACCTTGGTTGAGACCCAATGGCCCTGAGTGACAGTGGGTGGTTGTTTCTGGGCACTGGTGGGCTGCCCTGCTCAGGCTGGGTCTACACACCCACCTTGTCTCTGTCCCCCAGGGCCAGGAAGTGGAGCGACAGTCAGCCTGCAGGCCTGGAGCATGCAGGGCAGTCAGGAGAAGGCCACTGTGGACCAGGTGAGAGTCTGCCAGGACAGCCCATGGCTCAGAGACTTCTTTGCCCCTAACCTCCTGAGTGATCTTAGGGAGGTGACATAACCTCCTGGGAAATGGGCAATGATGCTTTTAAAGTTGTTATAGTGGTTAAAAACACACATAGGAACTTTATAGGTGCTTACAACGTGGGTTTACGGTTCTTCTCAGAAGCTCTGCGTGTTTTGGCCATGGCTCACCTCCCTAATGACTCCCGTCTTTGCCTGCACTGCTGTCAGTGTCACTGTCTTCCTTTCCGTTGCTAGAACGTTTCTGATTTGTTCCTGCCTCAGGGCCTTTACACTAGCTGTTCTTGCCATTAGAAAGCTCATCCCCTTAATCTTTTTCTGACTCCTCATCTAACATGAGTTTCTCAAAACAGCTTCCCCTAATCATCCCGCCTAAAGAAGATGCCCCCTCCCTCATGCCTGGTCTGCCTCACCGGCGCTGTCTGTCTCCCAGCCCATTCAACATGAGCCCTCTCTTCATGCCAGGCCCTGTACTAAGTGCTAAGATGCATCAGTGAACAAGAGAGGCAAAGATTTGTGTCCTAGTGGAGCTAACATCCTGTTAGGAGAAGAGAGACTAGGAACAACACAAATATGCCAATTATGGATGATCTGGAGTAAGAATTAAAAGGACAATAGCCCTGACCAGTGTGGCTCAGTTGGCTGTAATCCCACAAAGTGAAAGGTCACTAGTTTGATTCCCGGTCAGGCCACATGCCTGTGCTGCAGGTTTGGTCCCAGGTCTAGTTGCCTATGAGAGGCAGGTGATTGATGTTTGTCTTTCATATCAGTGTTTCTCTCTGCCTCTTTCTCCCTCCCTTCCCCTCTCTCTAAAAGTAAATAAATAAAATCTGTTTTAAAAAAATAATTAAAAGTACGCCAGAGAGCGCTGGCCAGGTAGCTCAGTTGGTTGGAGCATCATCCTGATGTACCAAGGTTGTGGGTTTGATCCCCAGTCAGGGCAGATGGAAGAACCAACCAATAAATGCATAAGTAAGTGGAACAAGAAGTTGAGGTTTACTCTCTCTCTCTCTCCCTTGCTCTTTCTCTATAAAATCAGTAAATTTTTTAAAAATTAAAAAGAGATACAACAGAGTATGGGAGATTTTAAATAGTCAGGAAAGGCCCCATGGAGAAAAAGTTCAAGGGGTAAGGAAAAGAAGGATGTGGATAATGGGGTGAGAGTGGCCCAGGCAGAAAGAACAGTGCAAAGGTCCTGTGGCCAGAACCAGAGTCTGAACTACTCATTCAACCAAAAAGAGGTGAGTGTAGCTGAAGAAGTGGCAGTGAGGGGGAAATCAGAGAGAGATCTGAAACTCAGATTTTGAGAGCTTTTTTGGCTACTGGGAAGACTTTGGCCATGACTCAGGGTAAGCTGGAAATCACAGGAAAGCCCTATAATATGGTCTATTTAAATGCTTTGTTAGTACAGAATCTCCCAAAAGTCTGGTTGTAGTTTTAAGTTCTAATAATTTCTAAAGTAAACATGACACAAACTTAGCAAATGACATCATTTGAATGTTTGATAAATTCTGTTGTTTTTATGTTTATGCAGTTTTGTGAATTTTGATTAACATATTTTTATTTTCTACCGTCAATACTTTACCATCTTCAATCAGAGGGACACAAACGAAGGATTCAGATTTAAAATGCGGTATTCAGAATTTGCAAAACTACATAAGTACCAAAGAAAGTTTATTTTCAAACCAGGGGTATGTAGCATTTACACTGGGGAAGTTGTTAAAGTTCAAAGCCACAGCAAAATAGGTATAAATACCTGGGTATTGACTGAATGAGTGGATGAACTGGGACCCACTCAACTATCTTCTCTGCGTACCTTCTGCAATCCCTCTTCTATGGCCCCCGGGAGCCTCTGCTATGCCCACCCTTGCTCTGTCTTGCATAGGTAGTGACCCTGTGTTGCTGAAGACCCTGACTCCCCTGGGACTCACTGCTGACAGCCTCAGGGCCTTGGATGGGCAGCTTCTCGCCAAGGCGCCAACCAAGCCACCTCAACCACCCTCACTGGTGCTGCCTGATGCCTCTGGGCAGCTCCCATCATACTGCCAGCTGGTGTCCCAAGTACCCACTGCCCAGGGAACATCCCCCAGCCGCAGCTGCCCAGAGCCAGAAGCCCCATGGTGGGAGGCCCAGGAGGAGGAGGTGGAGGAGAGATGTTTTGCAAGACCACAGGCAGAGGTGTCTTTCTGCACGCCCCCCCCCCCCCCGCACCCTCTCCAACCTGCTGGGCCCCCAGAATCAGCCCCTGGGGCCGGCAGTCCTGCATACTCACTCTCCGAGGCCTGTTCCTGGAGCACCATGCTGGCAGCACTGCCCTCCACTTACTGCTGGCAGACTGCCAGGTGAGTCACATACAAGGTCCCTTCTTGCCAGGCAATGGAGAGGCCCAACTGCGCCTCTCATACCCCTGTACTCACTCTGTTCACTTGTACTCCTCACTCCCCCCCTCCCACTCAATGCCCCTGCCCCCAGGCTGCTTGCCTACTGGGAGTGACCAAGGCTCAACAGGATGCCATGGGGGTTGCCTCTGGCCTGGAGCTGCTCACGCTTCCCCACTGCCATCAGCCATCGCTTGAGGTCAGAACTGCTGGAAAGGCGAGGCAGCTATCTGGAATTCCCAGGATCTCCAAATCTCCCCTCTCAGGGAGGGGAGATGGGCAATGACACCTCCCATCCTTCCTCACTCCGAAATACAAAACCTCCCCACTACCCCCATACGATTGCCCTCTGCCTCCACAGGCATGAGGTGCTGGTGCTGGCTGGTGTGCTGGCATTGCTAAGCTGCACAGAATCTCTGAAGGAGCGCCCAGCTGCCCCGAGGGGCCTGGTGGAGCTGGCACTGGCGTTGGGGCCAGGGGTGGCGGGGGACTTGCCCGGACTGGCTGCGGTCATGGGCACGCTGCTCATGCCCCAGGTGCATGGGGTGCAGGGATGAGGGGAACCCCCGAGTGCAGGAGATGGGGAAGAAGAGGCTTCTTACCAGGGTTCTTACCCCAGGTGTCCCGGCTGGAACGCACGTGGCTAACTCCGAAGGAGCCACTCTGAAGCTGCAGCTGCACTGGTCTTCGAGCAGGAGCTGAAGCCGCTGATGCGGGCGCCGGATGAGGGCACCGGTAGGTGGCATCATTTGGAGCCGCACGCCCACTCTAACTCAGAATTCTAACCAAGCGCTAGGCCAAATCCCTGCCTCTATCCTTAGCCCTATCTAGTCGCTATTGGCTCCATCCTATTTCGCCCTAGGCCCTGCTCTCCAAACCAGACTGGGCCTTGGACCCAATACCTAGGCCCCGCCCCCACCGGGCCCTAGGCTCCGCCCCTTTGCCGCGACTCCGCCTTCTGGATCCTAGGCCCCACCCTGTGCACTAGCCTTGGTCCTGGCCCCAATCCCTAGGCCCCGCCCCTGCCCTATACCACGCCCTTGACTTAATCAACCTCTGCGAGGCTCAAGCCTACTTGACCCAAGTCCTGCCAGTTACGTGAATCCTAGGATGCCTGGCCCAACATCCCACCTTCTTCACCCTAGGCTCTGCCTCCTGCCCCAAGCCCACCCCTCACTCTTCACCCCACAGGACCCTGTGACCCTGGCGAGGTGGTGCTACCTCATGTGGGTACCGGTGGTGTGCCTGCAGGAGTGAGAGGAACTCCCGGGGCCGCTGGACAGGAGCTGCGAGCAGCTGCTGCGCACCCTGCAGGGTGCGCGTCACATGGCCCAGTACGCACCCAAATTCCGTAAGGCCGCGGACCAGCGTCTGCAAGGTGAGTGCCCCCTCTGCGCTGTGCTGCCCTAACCCGGTGCCCCCAAATCCTGCTAGGGACCGGAGCCTCTTGCCACGCCTCCCAGAGTCCCACACAAACTGGGATGGCTCCCCTTAGGGGTTCCCAAGCCTGCTCTGCAATCAGCAGTGTTGAAAGTGACCTACAACCAAAAAGGGTGGGCCTGCCCCCCAGAGTCACGCCCACAGGTCTCACTCCCACTCATCCCAACTCTTCCCAAATTTGTTGCGCAGGTTGGCCTGGGACCCCAAATCCTGACTCCGGGCGTCTCTATCTCCAGGCACAGCCCCTAAGGTGGAGTCCCTAGCAGCTCAAATCAGGAATAGCACTTCCATGCACCCTGGCCCCACTCGCCTCCACCAAGCCACTCAGCCACGCTCTTCCCCAAACCTCCAGAGACCCAGCAGCCCGCTCCCCACCAACCCAACCTAATTATTGAGAATACTTGGAGGAGACTTCCGCCAGGCCCCTGCTGGGTCAAAGTCCCCAGGGGAAAAGGCAGATGTGAGGAGGGGCAAGGAAGGGAACTGGGCCCCACCCCCAGCGCACGTGGCCCTGCCCCCAGAATTCCAGCCAAACCCGGAGCTGCAGGAGGCCCTAACCACTGACTTCCTGCTCTGGGTGAGTTGGGGTAAGGGGACACTGCGAGCTGCTTGTCTGGAGAAGCTTCAGCACACCCTCAGTGCCCTGTCGCAGCACCTGGAGCCTGACTGCTGAGTGCAGACCCCTTTCTTCACACTGGGACACTCAGACTTCTGGGGACCCCAGCAGGACACCAAGGAAGTCATCCCAGGTTGCTCACACAGCCAAACAGGGTGAGGACCCACACCGTAACTTGCAGAAGGGAGGGATCCAGGTTTGCAAGACCCACCCTGCCCCCTAAAAATATACTGGGACCCCAGGGTGAGGGGCAGCCTCCTACCCTACACTAGAAGACACAGATGTCTGGAGGCCCTGGCTGCCCTCCTCATCTCCCACCCCCACCCCCCCACATCCCACAAATGGTGAACATGTAGCTTCTAATGATAAAAGAACCTGCAGAGTTAAGAGGCCAGAGTTCAAATGTGTGACTTCTAGCCCTGACTGGTGTGGCACAGTGGGTTGGGTGTTGTCCCACAAACCAGGTCACTGGTTTGATCGCCAGTCAGGGCACATGCCTGGGTTGCAGGCCAGATTCCCAGTTGGGGGCTTGTGAGAGGCAACCGATGTTTCTCTCCTTCCCTTCCCCTCCCTCTAAAACTAAATAAAACTAAAAAACAAATAAATAATAAAAGCTGCGTGACTTCTAGCAGATTGCTTGCCCTCCCTGTGCCTTCCTTCAACACAGAAGTGAGGCTGCGCTTTCTAAGGGTTACAGGAATTACAGCTCAATGTTTAGAGGCAATAGGTGGAGAATGCCTGGCACACAGTAGGTGCTGGATAAATGCTACCTGTTCTCAGTGAGCTGCCATGAATATGAAAGGGATGATGTTTAGTGCCCTTTCCCTACACTGGTCACAGATAAGGACCCAACTCTCAGGAAGGGACAGGGTGTGTCCAAGGTGTGCCCAAGTTCACCTCCCCTTCCTCATTCCCTGTGTGGCCTGTAAGGAGGGTGTCATTGAATATCCGGCCCTAGCACCTAAATCTCCTAATAAAGCATGGACTCCAAGAACTTCACATTTTTTTTTTTTAATATATAAAATGAAACAGCCCTAGCCAAGTGGCAGGAAGAAAAGACTTAAAACATGAGTATGTACATCAATGGTAGAAGGCACAGCGGGTCCATCTGAGGTGAGGGGTGGAGGTGGGGGGCAGCAGGTTACACAGGTCTCAGCTGAAGCCACGGGGGCAGAAATAAAGTGCGTAGGTCCTAGGGGCCCCCCCGCGGCCCAGAAGCAGCAGCCGACAGCCTCCCTCTTCCCACCTCTGGCAGGGTTCAGTTGAGCGTGACTCGGAGGTAGGAGGTGGGGACATAGCCTTCACCTCCCTGTTTCCGCCTGACCCGAGTCCAACCATCACCCTTGTCCTCTTCCATGAGACTCAGGTCTTCACCCTCAGCCATGGAGATGGTGCCCTCGCTGGACCCTGTCATGGGGGTGGAGGTGGGCTCAGGTCTGCTTCAGGCAAATTTGAACAGAACCTAGCCAGACACCCCCCCACCCCGGTGCCACCCAAACTGATGCTCACCTTCAAAGTGATAGATGGCCACACAGTGACCTATAGGGGATGCAGGCTCCTCCTCAAAATCCTCATCAAACTCTGTGTAGATGGGGGTGTCCTGGCCTTCCTCCAGGGGGTGCTCTTCAGAGCTGGTAGGGGAGAGCAAAGCTGTGAAGTGAGGCCTCCCATGTCCAGGGGGGGAAGACCCACTGTGGCCACTCCACTCACCTCTCCTTGTTGTCCTGTGATTCCCTGTTGCTGCTGCTGCTGCTGCTGCTGCTGCTGTCAGGTGGGGCGCTAGCTGGGGGGTCCGGAGGCTGGGTGTGCCGGCTCAGGCTGTCCCCCCGGTTGCTCAGGACCCGGCTCTCGGCTTCTGCCAGCCAAGCCTGAGAGAAGACCATGTGGTCAGTTCCAGGGCAGGGCTCTGGGGTCAGCCCGCTCTGGGCTCAGATGTTTCCTGAGATCACCCATGCACACCCAGAGCTGTGATGAGAAACAGCTGGAGCCTCCCCACAACACCTCCCTGTCCCCCAGGCAGTGACTCAGCCAGGCTGGCTGGCCCCCGCCCCTCCCCAGGGTCTTCCCTGACCTCATACTTCTGCACTTCCAATTTCAGCCGTTCGATGTTGTTCAGGGTTTCTGCAATCTGGGGCTCCAAGCTGGTGGGGTCCCCCATCTGGGGTGTCTTCTCATATACATCCTTCATTTTCTTCAGGGCTTCCCTAGGACCAGACAGGCAGAAGAAAAAGAACAGTTCTGTGTGATTTAACAAGCAAAAAATACGGGCTTTGCTTCACGGAGCAAACAGCCAAAGACAGTGGTTAAAGCTCACATGCTAGCAGTGCTTCAACATCTGGGCTCGAATCCCAGCCTGGGCATTTCCTAGTTGTGTCATTTGGGGTTGTTTTGAACCTGTCTCAGTATGCTAACCTTGACAATGGGGATGATGATATATCTATCTCATGGGAATGGCTGTGAAGATTAACAACAGTGCCTTTATTTATTCAGATGCACACTGAGGGTTGCATGGCAGGCACTGTTCCAGGCATCAGAAATGCAGCACCAAGCAAGTCAGCCAGGATCCTGCCTCTGCTCACACACGGTCTCTCAGGAAAACTTGGGAACTCCAGGGAATCCGTGTAAAGGGTTTGGAATAGTGCCTGGTACACAGTAAGTGCTCTATAAATGCTAAGTGTTATTCTTATATCAGTCCCTGGGCCCTATTTCCTCTAAAACTAAATATAGAAACACTAATAGTTATGAGCATAGATTTCTGGAAAATATCAAACATGGGTTCAACTTCTTTCCAGTCCTAATACAACCCATATTACAGATGCAGAAACTGAGGCACAGAGAGGCAAAACAGTTGGAATTCAAGGTCAGTCTGTCTTGACTCCAGAGCATGTACCATTAACCCCTAACTTGACACCAATAAAAGCCCTTTTATACAAGATGGCAAAATAGAATTTGTCTGCCTGTCTGCAAGTGGCAAATGTCATTTCTATTATGGAAGAGGACTAGGAAGAGGATCTTGCTGTTTGGAAAGAATGAGTACGAACTTTCATTTAATCTGCCAGATTTGTTATTGCTAATATTTGAAGTTTCAGTCAGTTAATAGATAACCATATGTCATTTTTTTAGCCCATTAATGTGGTGAATGAGACTCATAAGCTTTTTTTTTTTTTTTATATTGAACTGTCTTTGCATTATGGGGTTAACACCCAACTGCTCATGGCTTTTTTAAAGTCTTTTTAAAAAGTTGTTTTATTATGCTAAAATATACATAACATGAAACTTCCCACCTGAACCACTTTCGGTTCATTTATGCCAAACATACAGCTCCATGGCACAAAGTACATTCACTCTGTTGTGCAACCATCACCACGGCATGATGTATTCGTTTTAAAATGCACCACTGGATTTGCCTGGCTAGGATGTTGCAGCATCTAAGATTGTAAGTGAATTAAAATGAAGCCATAATTTTATTTTCTTGAATTCCTGCTAACTGGTTTTGAAATTGAAACACTACCAGCCTCTACAATGAGCTGGTGGTGTTCACTCATTTTGAGTGTGCTGGAATGAGTTGTATAATATGGAATGTAACTGTTTCTTACAAGGGGGTAGGAATTACCTATATAACCACCAGGGCCCGGGGCTTGTTAGGAAAGGTTTGACTACTATTCGATGTACAGATGTTCCTGACTTACCATGGTTTGACTTACGACTTTCGACTCTGTGATGGTCTGAAAACTATACCTATTCAGTAGAAAGCATTCTTTGAATTTTGATCTTTTTTAGGGCTAGCAATATGCAATAAGCTACTCTGTGATGAGGCTGGCAGCAGCAGAGAGCCACAGCTCCCAGTCAGCCACGATCAGGAATGTAAATAAGTGATACTATGTAGTGTGGTATTATAAATGCATTTTGACTTTTGGTATTTTCAATCTACGATGGGTTTATCAGGTGTCATCCCCCATGGTAAGTTGAGAAGCATCTGTAATTCTTTGTTTTTTCTTCTTTGTCTGCCTCCCTCTCACCTTACCTCTGGTCAACCTCCTTCTGTAGTTCACGATTTCGTTCCTCCAGCTGCTGTTGAAGCCGCTTCCTCCGCTGCTCTGGGGGCAAGTGGCTAAAATCTTCAGTCACCACTGTCTACAAGACAGAAAGAGAACTGAGTTTGGATCATAGAGTCAGCGCTCCCAGGCTCTAAGACATTTATAAGATACACCAGTCCACCTTCCTCCCGACCCAAGGTTCTTGCAGGGCAAGGCCATGCACAGAGCAAAGCAGGTCCGAGTCTTGCAATGGGAGGAGGGGCCCAGCCAGCAGCAGGAAGCGAGCCCAGGGTCCCGCCACCCTGACGCTGGGCAGGCTGGGGCTGCCCCTCTTCCTCCCCTGGAGGCCTCACTTACCCCACGGCTACCTCGAAGGCTGCGGAAGGATGCTAGCCGCGGTTTGACCGACTTACTGATCTCACTCAGTATGGCCAAGGGGTCGAGGCCGGAGCGGGGGGACGGGGGTCCATTAGGCAATGCCGAGGGCAGGGGGCCCCCCAGGGGGGAGAGGGGTGGAGGACGCGGCTACCAGTGGGGACCGTGGAGAGGGTGGGTCAGGAGGGGTGGGAGAATAGAGAGAACAAGTACAAATGTGGACAGACAGAGGGACGCAATAAAGGAAAAAACCAAATGGAGAAAAGAAAAAAAACGGTAAGAAAACCACAACTCAAGATGCACAATTACACACAGAAAATGCATGCAAAGAACACAAAAATCTGGGAGATGGCAGGATGGCATTAGACTGTGAGCCAGAAGGCCAGCCCCCTTCCGTCCCCAATATCTCCCACATCCCCTGCACCCCATGTTCAGTACCTAGGATGGGGTTAAGCCCGTGTTTCTGTTTCCCCACCCCCAGCTTCTCGGCTCACAGTCTAAAATGTGGAGGGAGATGGGTGCAGTAGTCAAGGGCAAGCAGAGAGAAGGGTCAAAGGCATGAAATATCAGAGGATTACAGGTGGTGTTTCAGCCGGGTAGGGAGGAGCGCCATATATAAACTGAAGCCGGGTAGCAAGGGCCAAAGGTACAAACTAGGCAGGGGGCAGCTGCTGAAGGTATAAACCAGGAGTGTCCAGGTATGTGTTTGACATTGAAAACCAAAAAACCCAGGATAAAAACAGCCTGGATGTCAGGGCCCAGCCCCATAGGTGGGATGGAGAGAGGCCCAGGGGAAGTCCCCAGGGCCACTATCCGAACCCTCGACCAGCCCTCGATGCCACAAGCAGGTCTTCTCCTAGCATCCTGAGAAGCAGCAGACAGACGCCACAGCCCCCCTCCTTCTCCTGGCCCCCCGTCAGCCTCAGGGGACTCCCAGGCCAATCACCACCTTCCTTCCCTCTAGCCTGGGCTGGCAGCCAAGAGGAAAATTCCTGCCCAGGACTCAGAGTTCCAGCGGCTGGGGCTGACTCAATGGGCCCCCCCCACAACCACCGTCACTATCCCCACTCACACCCCCACCCCAAGAACCCTGGCCCCCACCTTGTTCTTCTTGCCAAAGGGCCAGCGTTTGGCACGGCTACGGGCTGGGCCTCGCAGCTCAGGCCGACCGTCTGAGGGGGTGCCCAGGCTGCTATCCGAGGGCGCACGGTTCATGGGCTGGCTGAAGTCTTCGAATTCCACGTCGCCTGGGCGGGCAAAGCCTGACTTGTGCAGCTCAATTAGAACCTGGGAGTCCTGGAGGGAGGGTACGGGGAGGGTAGAGAGCAGTCAGGGGCAAGAATAGGTACCTAGCCTTCGGGGTCCTCCTGCCCACCCCAGGATCAGGCACCCACGTTCTTGGTGTCCACAGCAGATGCAGCCACCTTCATGCCCTCCAAACACTTGGTGATGATGGGCAGCACCTGCAGTTCAGCCTCTGACAGCAGCCCATACCCAGCCCCCAGGTGGGTGGTCCGGCGCTCATCCATGTCCTGTAGCTTCTACAGGGACAGGGCAGGGGTGCTAATAGTGGGGCTGTAGCACAGACACTTCCAACCCAAGGTGGTCAAGGGAGAGATAAGGGGCCAGGGTGGTTTCAGAGGGGACTTGAAGGAACCCACTAGCCCCCTGCCTAGGGAGTCAAGAAATGTTTCTCAAAGGAGGTGACAATGGAGCCAGGAGAAAAAGCAGACCCAGCATAGATCACTGCCAATCCCAGGATTAGGACAGAGAGTGGAATAGAAGAGGGAAAATTCAAGATCTTTCAGGGGGGTTGTTAGACCTGGGGCTTAGAAGAATGAATAGGATTTTCAAAAGGAAAGACAGACATCCCTGGCAGGAGGAACAACCTGAGTGAAGGCAGAGCTCACTATTACTGTCTCTAAATCCCTTTCGGTTCAGAAACTGGGACACTGCTTCTGGGGTTTGGACAAATGTGTAGGAGATAGTTAACAGTGAGGCCTTTTTCAGGAAGGTGGGGCTGGGGGCTTGGAGCGCTCACATCAAATATCTGGGGCATCTGGGAAAAATAGAAGTGGGCCTGGTCTCGGTTGAAACGCTGTAGTTGGGCTGCGTACTCATTTTTGCTTTCTTCTGCCATGTGACTCCGAAGGTGGGCTTGTTGCTTGGCCTGAAGAATATCACGGTGGGGGTCACTGGCAGATTCTGGCCCTGTCCCATCCCGACCCCTAAGCCTGTCCCAGACCCCACAAGCACCTTCTCCACATCGGCCTTTGTGGCATTGATATCCTGGTCTAGCCGCTCCGCGGTCTGGGCTGCCTTCTCAGCCTCCCGGCAGTCACGCTCAAATTTACGCTTACTCTGTGTGAGGGACAGAACCAGAATGAGGGGGCTGCCACCATCCCTGATGGCAAGGGGGTATGGGAAGCTAAGATTTCAGGGACTGGCAGGAAGTCACCCAGTAAATGGGGGGCAATGGGCACTGTGGAAAGTCTCAGGGAAAGGGGTGGTCCTGGTTAGACAAAGGGGACAGCTCTGGGTCAGCAACCCTCACCATGCTCCCTGGGACCATAGCCACCCTCCACGCCCACAAACTCACATTCTCCAACTGTTTGAAGCCACTTTCCAGCTGCTGTTGAGCCCGGCGGCCTTCTTGTAAATGCTGCGGGAAGAGGAGCAATAGGCTTAGGTCATGGCAGGGGCCCTTGGGAAGACCCAGGGAGGAGACCGCTTACCATCTTTCTCTCCTGTTTCATCTCCTGTGAGTATTTAGCCAGGTCAAGACACACGCGGACGCTGAGGTTCTCGGCCACCAGTTCCCGCTGGCCCGCAAAGTCATTTACTTCCTGGAGAATCTGCACAAAGGACTGCTGCTGGCTGAACCTCAGGGAGAAAGGGAGGCAGGGAGCCAGAGGTGAGGCCTCAGAGCCCATCTCCATGAGACGGGGTAAGACCCAAGACATTCACCCCTGAAGCAATGACAAATTCTGGCCCATATCCCATACCCCTAACTCTTGATGAATTAACTCTTAGGATGAATCTCGGAACTCAGAATTTGGGGGTTTTAGAAAAAAGTCACAATGCTGATACCATCTTTTGTGCATTGCCCCAGTGGGATCAGGGGCAACTTCCTGTCGTTCAGGGGTGTCAAGCTCATTTTCACCGGGGGCCACATCAGCCTCACAGTTGCGTTCAAAGGGATGAAATAATTTTAGGACTGTATAAATGTAACTACTCCTTAACTGTTAAGGAGTCGAAATTACATTCGGCCTTTGAAAGCAAGCACGAGGCTAGCATGGCCCCTAGTGAAAGTCGGTTTGACACCTCTGCTGTAGTCAAATCCTATAAATAATTTTGCAGTGAGAAGTATTAATACTCACACTAAGTGGGATAAAAACCAAGCCCATAATTAACCTGATCCACATCAAGTGAGCTCAGGTCACAGGTGGCCTCCAAATAAGTTACCAGAAAAACTTAATTCCTAGAACTTTTTGAATTCGGAACAGGAGACCCAGGTTAAAATGAAATGCTCCTACTTACTAGGGGCTGGGCACTGTTTTAACACATTAACTCAGTTAATCTTCACATAAGCCCCACAAGGTCATGGTCATCATGCCTATTTTACAGATGAAGAAAACAGAGGCACAAAACTTAAGTCACTTGCCCAGAGTCACTTATTTAGTAACTGCTGGAGCTTCCCCCATTTAATAGGTGGGGGGAGACAGAAGCAGAGAACTTGAGTCAATTGCCCAAAGCAGTTTGGCTAGAAAATAGTGATTTAGGATTCACCCCTGGAGCCTGTACCTATGCTCTTACCTCCAGTTGAGAATCAAGGTGAGAGGTGAGGGACCTGAATGAGTGGCCCAGCTAAGGGAGAGAAAGTGGGATCAATGCTCCCTGTCCCCCCCAAATCTAGCCTCACACCTCCTCTCCATCCTTACTTGGATTCAGGGTCATCTTTGACAGGTCTCTTGGGCAAATATTTTTTCACCAAGCTCCTAAGGGGAGAGAGAGGCAGGAAGGCTGAGCCCTTAGCCCCCCAAACGCGCCCTTTAGCACCAGGGGAAGTTCACGCTAGGGTCTCACCGCAGCTGCTTCGCATAAGCCTGCTCCACCTCGGTCCGCTCTTTCACAAACTTCACATATCTGTCCAACAGGTCCAGCCCCCACTGCGTGTGCCGCTCTATCACCTCAAACTGATCCTGACAGAGGGTGGGGGTGGGGAGGACCGGGTCAGGACCCCGCCGCCAGACACCAGAGAGCCTCAAGGCTATGAGCTACGAGGAGGAGTGGCTTCCCAGACCCGCCCCTGCGCGACTGGGGCGGGGAAGCAGGAAACCGGCGGGAACCCCCTCCCCTTCCCGGGAAGGGCCAGGGAACAGGGGCGGGGCCCCAGCCGGACGGCGGGGTCCCCGTCTCCGGACGTCTCCCGACTGCCAAGAGGGGTGTGGAACGGGGCAGGGCCACTCCCCTAATCCCCCCAGATTCCGGAAAATCCGGCCGGCCCGGCGTGAGTCAGGGCTAAAGGAGCAGGGTTCCCTGCAACTTGAGGGGGGGCTCAGAATGACCAGGGGGACAGACACCAAGTTTCCCGGGGTCGCCATGCTCTCTGATACCCCGATGTACTCAGTTTACCCCACTGACTCCACTGCACCTCCAAAATAAATCCCGCAGTTGAGGAGGGGGGCGATCTAGTTACCTCGCTGCACCCAGGAACCCAGAGATGCCACCGCCCCCAGAAAGAGGAGGGGTCGGAGGTCCGGACTAGGATAGGGGGAAATTCCTGGGGCTTCCAGAGCCGAGTTTAGAGGGTGTCTGGGGGCGGCCCCTCCTTGTGCCTGGAAAGGGCTGGGGGAGGAGAGCCAGTCTCACAACCCCTTCCCCCACTAGAGCGTCCCAAGCCCCTAGGTGTTGGCTGGAGGGGACGCAAAGGGCGGTCAGAACTTCTAAGTCCCACGTGGGGTAGAAAGTGGCCAGACGGTCCCCTCCCCCTCACCAGCCGGACAGGCGGGCGGCGGGCAAGAACCCAGGGGCCGTAAGATAAGCCGCCCGCCCTGCCTGGACGCTCAAAATAGGTGACCTCACTCGGCCGCCCCGGCCTGGTCCTAGGACTTCTTTCTCCTCACTCTAACCCTGTGCCTCAGTTTCCCTAAGCCACACCTGCAAGGTCGCCCTTCGCCCCCGGGCGTCCTGAGACGCCCCGGGAAAATCCGAGAGAGGGCGGAGCGGGGATTCCAGGGATCGGTAGAAGGAAAAGCGTGGAGCTTCGTCTAAGATATTGCAGGGGCAAAGGCGGGAGTCTGGACCCCAGTAACAGAGGAACTTGGAGACAGGCCGATTGGACTCACCCACAACTCGGTGCCCCAATCCATGCTGCTCCGGCCGAGGCCGCAACCAAGGCCGCCGCGCCGGGTCTCTACCGCCAGCCACCCGCCACTCGCCGCGGGGAGACTCAGCCTAAGGCGGTACGCCCGGTCCTGCCCCGCCACGCCCAGGACCCGCCCACTCTCGGCTCTGCCACGCCTCTTCAGGCTCTGCCACGCCCTGGCCCTCGAGGAGCTCTTCAATGAGACCTAAAGGCGTGGCCCCCAAGAAGGCGGTCCCAAATGACGCCCCGCCCCCTCTTGAAGCTACGTTGTCTCCGGACGGCGCTGGACAGTCGCCTTAAAGGACCACCATCCATTTTGCGAAATCCCCAGACACTTATCCTCCCTAACCCTGCCCCGTCCCGAACTGTTCTAACTTTTCTCTTTCCCTTCGATCATTTCGTAAAGGGCCAAGACACTAAAACCCATCGAAGAGGTCCTTCCTCCACCCCTTCGCAGGGAGAATCTGAGGTCACCCAGCTCTTGCGTGCCGGCCCGGCTCCAGATGTCTATGCTCATCGCACTAATGATCTAGTCCCTCCGGCCGCAGGGCGGATAGGAGGACTTCGATCCTGCCCAGGACGTGCCTCCGCCAAGGCCGAGTCCATTAGCACCCCCACCGCATCCTGCCTTCCCTTCCCTAAAGTCTGTACCAACCTGAGGACAGGCCGTCCTTGGGGCACCGGGCCCAGGCCTTCCCTCAGCTCACGCCCAGTTCGCGCTTGCACCTGCCCATTTTCCAGTCGCATCCATCAAGGCCCAATTAGGTTTTATGGTCTGTACTGACTGGAATTCCGACTCCTCCCCTCCGCCCAGACACTCGGACCTGGGGCTGGGAAGTGTTTCGGCTCCCTCGTAAAAAGTTTGATCACACTTTGTTAATCCCTTTGAGGCACAGGGATGAAAGGGGAGAGATCCCAAACAGCTCCCACCCTTATTCTCTACCGCCTGCGGTGCTTTCTCTGTGGCTACAGAGGTGACAGATGCTCTGTTGGGGCTGGGAGCTCTGGCCCCAAGGACAAATTAGGTTCTGAGCTTCTG
Organism: Anoura caudifer; assembly: GCA_004027475.1. NCBI lineage: Eukaryota > Metazoa > Chordata > Mammalia > Chiroptera > Phyllostomidae > Anoura > Anoura caudifer. The sequence continues at coordinate 9,673 of PVKU01011677.1, read as the reverse complement.
AACTCCCAGTACACTTCACATACCAGGGAGCCCTGGACGATAGCCCCGGGAGTCCGCACTGTGAGAGATGGCTCTGTGGGGACCTGGCCCCACCTGCTGGTGGCTTTTGAACTAGAAAACCTCAAGTTCCAAAGTGTGTTGTACTGGAGTTTGGCGAGGCTGGAGTATGGACTGGGTAGCTCAGCCTGGGATTAGGGTCTCAACTCTGGTCTCAAACTCAGATTAGAATTGGGATTTATGCCAGCCAGATTGGGACTGAAGTTGGGATGGGATCAGATGGATCAGAGGCTTAACAGGGGGGTCAGCAGCCCACTAAGGGGTGTAACACTCAAACTAGGGTCCAGAGGTCAAGCCTCAAATGGGGTTCACTCAGTCCAGGTGGGTGGTCCAACCACAGACGAAGGCTCAGTGTAGGTCGAGGGTCAGAGGGGCATGGAGAATTTGGGTTTCAGGCTGAAGTCGGGTCTCAGCTGCTGGAAGGAGACTTAGCCTAGGTTCTGGGTCAGCACATAATTAAGACCACCTTGGGATCTCAGGGTGGGCCTCTAGTTGCCTCACCCTGGAATAAGAGACTTCTCCTAAGGCTGGGTCTTATCCTGGGGTCATAGGTCATTCTAGGGTCAAGATTTAGCCTCGGGCTAGGTTTAGGCCTCTGAGGTTGATCAAAAAGACTAGAACAAGACAAGCCTCACAGCAGATGCGCGTGTTTACCAAAACCCTAAACTCTAGCTGGGAGCCACATCCCGTGGGAAGGAAAGTGGAAGCTAGTCCTTAGGAATCCTGGGAAAGGTAGTTTGCTTAATGCTTTGTTGAGCTGTTTGCTCCCTCTGATTTCTGGGTACTGTAGTCCTGAGCCGATCTGTCAGTTAAGAGTGGGTGGTCAGATATCAGGTGTATTACAATTGGTTGATGGATTGTTTATCAAATTACATCCTGTACAGTTCTAGTGATTGTTGAGAGTGGAGGCGGGGTTCAGTGAGACCAGCACTCCCATTCCGAGCCAGTGCTGTCCATTTGGTGTCGTAGGGGGCGGGTTTGAGAGGAGGCAATCGTTAATTTGTTGGGTGAGCTGGAAAAGCCCCCAAGGTCGGCCCCCACCGTGAGGTGATTGGCTCATCGGTAGGCGGGCCTGGGAGCGTCAAAGGCGGCTTCAGGGGAGGAGTGCTCTTGAGATGGCTCCAGAGGAAGGGGCACGTCTGCAGCACCCCGGTGGAGTGGGGGCAGAGGCTATTTCTGCTTGCGGTGGGCGCATCCACCGGCTGGCGCTAATGACACGTCCCAGCGTGCGGCGGTCTGAGGCTTGGGGCGCAGCTTTGTCCCAGAGAAGCCTCTAGCTTGAAGTTGTCTCGTTCTATTTCCCCCGTTCCGAACGCAGAATGAGCGATCCAGCGCCCGGGTTTCCAGGATCGGAGTGTCGACGTCCCGGGAGCATCCTCAGTCCTCTGGATGGAGTTACCTGGTCGACCACGCTAGGATTGTGCCCCACCCCCGATGGGGACATCTTCATCTTGGGGACCCGCCCCCCATCCCCAGACTCTTAGCCCTCCAAGGGGCGCTAAGGACCCTTGGCGCCATCCAGAAGAGTCCTCGGGTGTCCTAGAACGGGGTCCTCTGGGCACTCGTTGGAATCTTGGGGACTCAGAGATCTAAAAGTTGCCCGGGGGTTAAGGGCCAGACACCAGAATAAATAACTGTTTTCAGGATGGTACTTATCCGGCGTGGGCACTTCCCCGTGCCCCAGGCTTTCTTCCTGGACTCTTAAACAGTGGCCGGAGGATCCGGAGCACTCTTCCCCTGCCTGAGATTGGTCTGGGGACACAGCCTCCTGTTCTATCATCCCTATGGAACTGATGGAGCTGTCCTAGATAAAGGGGTACCCAGGCTCTTAGGGGATCTTTGTGCCAGAGGTCTGGGCTGGTGGGAAGAAGTGTGAACTGCCTCTGGTTCCTTGGTGTCTGGCAGGGGGGAGAAGCGATCAGACACCCACCTGAACAGTCTCTTCTTCCTTTTTGAAAGATATTTATTTACTTATTTATTTTTAGAGAGGAGGGAAGGGAAGAGGGAACATCAATGTGTGGTTGCCTCTCGCGCGCCCCCTACCGGGGAGCTGGCCTTGCGACCCAGGCCTGTGCCGGTACTGCGAATCAAACCCGCGACCCTTTGGCTCGGAGGAGGGCGCTCAATCCTCTGAGCTACACCAGCCAGGGGAAAACAGCTTCTCTTTCTACACACCAAGGGCTCTCTGGAGGTGAATGAAACTGAGCCTCCTGCGGCTGGACCTTGAGGAGACTCCTGTGGTGAGGGACTTTAAGGGGTTTGCTAGAGGAGGGTGAAGTGCACAAGTGTCCAAGCCCACCTCCCCCCCAGTTCTAGATTTACATCCTAGCTCTGCCTGTCATCCATATGATCTTGAGCAAGTCCTTTGATCTCTCAGACCTTCAATTTCCTCATCTAGAACATGGGAATAATAATATTGCATGCAATACATGTTAGGCACTGAGCTGGGGTTGGGGAGAGTGCATAGCAATGAACACAACAGCCCCAGTTTCCGCAGTCAAAATGAGTAGCTAGAATTGATTAAATGTCCGGTTGGTGCCATGTACCATGCAAAGCAATTTCGATGGGTTTCCTTCCTTGTAGCCACCTCTCAGGGTTGCTGTAAAAATTTTAATCCTGTAAAGCCAATTTTACAAGTGTTTACACAGGCTTAGAGGTATGTGGCTTGCTCAGAGTCAGAGCCTGCATGCAAATCCAGGTGTGCTGGATTCCACAGTCCAGGGCAGGAAACCATCAACATTTTATTTGATTTTTAAAAATTATTTCTTTTGACATCAACATTTTGATTGGGGAAAACAGGGCTGGGCTAGGTCCAGAGGACCATCGAAGGTCTCCCTGAGGAAGGGACATGCAAGTTGAGTGGCACAGGTTGGTAAGGAGCTAAAGCAAGAGGGTTGGGAGGTATGGGCAGGATGGGTTGTAGGAAAATTGATTGAGTGGATGTTCAATGAATTCAAGGTTATGTTGTGGCTTTTGTGGGTCCCTGCTGGAGTCCCTCACATTCTCCCCTTTACTTTCTGCCTGCCAGGTGGGGTTCAGTCTGACCCAGGTTCAATCTGGCGGAGTTCGATCCTCCTCAGTGAGCAGACAGGGTGGTGGAGAGGGTGTGGAGAGGCCGGAATGGTGGGGGATGGATCTGTCTTCTGCATCTGGAACCCAAAGTCCCTGTTCTTTCCCAGGGGTGGGAGGAGAGGGCAAGCAGAGACTCTGCCTTGCACAGTGGGTAGCAGGGAGGCAGGGTGGGACTGGATCAGTGGGAGGTGGTAACCAAGGCTCCCTCTTACCCACTCCCCAGACCCAGGACCCCAACAACTGTCTTCTCCTTGTCACATCTCCACCCTCTCCTGTTTCTCTTCCTTATCAACACCAAGGACCTGCAATGAGTTGGGGGGCCAGGGGCTCCCCTAAAGACCCAACATCTATATTTTCCTAGGTATAATACTCACATGAGCTGATCAGGTGTAATGAGAAGCCAGGTGAAAAGAACTTTGCTACCCTTAGAAAGAAAGCCACGCGCTGTTTAATTCCCCTTCAAGCCTTCTGATTATGGCAAAGAGGAAGAGGGGGTGGGATGCCTATGGAGTGATGGGGTCTCAGGGTGAAAGATCCAGACACAGTGGTATTGTGAGAGTTCAAACAATCATTCATACTTGTTGAATGCTCCCAGTACACAAGGCAGCTCGCCCTGCAAGCTTTACAGGTGTTAACTCATCCACTCCTTACTCTGTAATTGTACCCATTTTAAAGATGTGAAAACTGAAGCCTGAGAACTGGGGTTTGGACCCAGGCATCCTGGCACAAGGGTCCAATGGGACCTCTGTATATACAGAGATGTTGCCTCTCTATAAATACAGCATTTTCTTTTTTAAATAAGGTAAAGTGAGTCATTGTCACAGGAAGTATCAATGTAATCTCTGGCACAGGCAGTGCATGGATAGGGCAGCCATCTTTATAGGTGGTGGCCAAATGCTGGAACTTTGTGACCACTGATTCAGCCAAACACTGGCCCCCAGGGAGGAGACCTAGAGGGCCCTAGGGGCCATTGAGACTCTTTGCACAGGTGACATGCCTGACCAGAGCCTTAAGTTCCATGGCCTCCTCTGTTCCCTGGCCCCACCCTCACTCCAGAGTGCAGGTGCAAAAGTACAGGAGCAGAAGAAGCTCTTCATCTCTCCTGGATCCTCCCCAATTTGCTCTCTGAATCAGAGTTCCTGAAGCCAGACCTCCAGGCCATCCCCAAGGTGACAGTGGTGAAGCAGGCTGCCAGATGGGCAGGGAGAGGACAGGTGGACAGAGCTGCTTTGTGCATTCCCCTCAATTTCTGCTGTTTCTCTGTCCGCCATCTCTAAACTTGTCCACTCATCCCCTGCAGGGACCACTACTGTGCTCAACAAACCAAGGCAAAACCTGCAGTGTTACAGGAGACCAGCAGGTTCTATTGGGGGCACAAATGGCACCAGGTGTTAGTCCCATGGAGTCAGAGCGGACCTCCATTCAGCAACCTCGGTACTTGAGTTCTGGCTAAGAAAGAATTCAAAGGCAAGACTCAAAACAATAAGAGAAAGTTTATTGAGAAAGTCACAGAGATAGAAGAAGTGACCTGCAGAAGAAATGGGCTCAGGAATCAAGTGACAGCAAAAGAAGGGCTGTTGGAGCTTAGGAGAGAGAATGCAAAGTACACTCAAAAAGATGGAGCCAGCACACTCTAGGGAGCGAGAGCGCACTGGGCTCTTCATCTCGAGGGTTTTAAAGGCAGGGGTTTTGGCATGGTCTCAGGAGGATCTTAGAATATTCATCAGCTTTCCAGGTGTGTCCTCTCAGGGTTGTGGTCCCTACTGATCGGTTGGTGCCAGGGTAGGGGGTCATTAGTCAATGCAGCTGGTCCTGAGGCAGCCAGGGTGTCACTTGTTTGGTTTTGCTGCTTTTCTGGGCTTGGAGCTGAAACACAGCTGAGGCCTAGATGTTATCCCGAGGGGTTGATGCTCAAGGGTGTGGTGGTGCAGGGCCTGGTGGGAGTTGCGTGAGGCCCCTCTCTGACCACTTGTTCCTCCTCCAAGAGGGTCTGCCACCTGACTAGTGACAAGCCTGGGGAGGGTCCCAGCTACATGATAGTGGTATGAAAAGTCAAGGTGTCTAAATCACATGCCCAGCAGTATGCTCAGGGAGGAAAGGTCACCCTGTGGGTGAGGTCTTGTTTTCCCAGTTTTCCCCCTTGCTGGGCACCCGGGGCTTTCCACCCTGGAGAGCTTGTGTACCTGGCCTCTCGTCCTTGCTCTGCTCATGTCTGTCTAACCGCCTCCCACAGTTTGGGGAAGCCAGGGCAGGAAAGAGACAGGCCTTGGGGCTTGGGGGATAGTGATGGGGACCTGGGCCAGCCGATGTTCAGTGGAGGTGCTCTCTCTCCCCTCAGGGCCTCAGTACAAAGGACAAGGAGCTGGGGGGCTCTGGGCCATTGCAACAATTCCCACAACTAAAGCATGAGTGTCTGTGAGTGCCCACAGCTCCCTTGTCACCCCAAGCTGTTCTCTCCATCTGCTCCACTACCCGGTTCCATGTGGCAATTGGCTTGAGGGCCAAGGAAGACCAATATAGCCTCAATTTCCATAACTGCTGTAGCCTGATGCTGGGGTAGGAGCGGCCATTGGACATCACAGATGGCAGATGGGAGGGCAGCAGGTTCACAGAGCCCTAGCTACAGTTTAGGTATGCCATGCTGAGTTTAGTTTCGTTGTGTCCTCCTGACCACTGTGGAATGGAATGAAAGCTGATGTACCCATTTGGGAGGTGGGAAGACTGAGGCTCAGAGAGGGGGAGTCAGCCAGCTAGAAAGTGGGAGAGCTGGAGACTCCCATACATGGTTCTGCAAGTCCAGAGCTAGAATGCAACTCCCCCCACCCCTTCCCAGGTGATGGACCAGGAGAAAAACCCTGAGGGCTTCCTGTGGGTGGTGGAAATTCCCCTTTCAAACTGTCTATGGTCCTGTCTGCCTGCTTCCTGGCTGCTGGCTTCTTCTGGGTATCTGTCTTCTGTAAGAACACATAATGACCTTTCCCCAAGGGTCCCCCACTTTCCTTCACCACTCCCTCCCATCCCTTCCCCTGACCAATGCCTCCTTACCCCTTTCTGTCCCTGACCCCCCTGCCAGGTGCAACGTCTTCAAGATCCACTGGCTTTCACCAAGAGTGTCTCACTCCTTTTCTGCAGTGTCAGAGCCTGGGCCTGTGTCCAGGGGCTGCCTGGACTTCCTGGGTCCAGCAAGCTGCCTAAACAGGCCACTCCTCAAATCTCCGCAGACCCTGGGCCTGGCAGTTCCATGTGTCCATCCATTTTATCATTGTTGTCAGCTGTCTACCCACTTCATCTGTCTACCTGTCCTTCTGTCCAGCCGTGACTATCTGCCTGATTGTCTCACTGTTCATCCATCTAACTAGGACCTTTCCTCCATTGCTGTGGCTGTGAGTGCCCATCACTGCCCATCCCTCAGTCTAGCCATTACTGGGCCATGACTGTCCACACCTGAGTCCACTCATCGTCCTGATCATCACCATCAGTTCAGTCAACTTTCTAGCCATCCATCTGAAAATGATTGTTCGTGCTTCTAAACCACCACCATCCCCTGTTATAACCCCTGTCTGACTGTCCCTCTGTCTACCTCCAGATCAACTACTTACTACTTTATCAACAGCCCGGGCCACCCCATCAATGGCCTCACTGTCATGCACTACATCACACACAACAGTGACCTCTGCCAGGCAGGTGGCAGGCAGTGGAGGGAAGGGCTGGGTGCCCCATCTCACCACACCCCTCCCCGACCTCCAGGCTGAAGGGTGTCCTCTTCATTGCCATTGCCTTGATCAGTTCCAGCTGGTCCCTTGTCAAGTATGTTCCGTCCAACAAGAAGATCTTTGGGATCATGATCCTGATACAGGTCTTTCTGGGGCCCTGTGTGGGCAGCAGGTGGGCACGCCTGCACACAGGGGGCAGGCCCACCCACCACCACCACCATCCCTGCCCCACAGGCCCTGGCCAACACGGCCTGCATCATCGTCGAGTCCGGTGAAGAGGGTGTCAGCGACTACGGGCTTCTCTTTCTGGTGGATCGTATCTGTTGCGATGCCATCCTCTTTCCTGTGGTCTGGTGAGGACTCTGCCCCTGCCCTCCCCCAGGCCCAGACCCCGCCCCCCCCATGGACATGGGTGGAGGCAGCACTGATGGCTCCCTGGGTCCCCCACTCCTTCCCAGGTCCATCCGCATCTTCAGGGTGTATTTGGCACCAATGGGAATGGTGAAGGCCTGATCCCTAGGGCCTGCTGTGCTCCAGGCCCTTCATGCTACCCCCGGGATGTCCCTTCCCTGTCCTCTGACTGCTCTTCCTGCTTCTCTACCCCCTCACTGTCTCCTGGACAGCCCCCTCCAGACGTTCTGCCCATGTCCTCCCTGTGCCCAGCTGGCATCCATCCTCCTCCCATTGGTCCTGCCTCCAGTCCCCATCCCCTAACTCCAGCTCTCTGTGCCCACACCTCAGTGGCAGTGAACCTGGCCAGACTGAAGCTGCTTCAGCGTTACTGTGCCATGGTAGGAACGGTGTTTCCCTCATGAGGGAAGTGTTGAGGGGGAGGACAGCCACCCATTGGCACACCCTCCCTAACTACCCCCCCAAAATTTTATCTGAGCCCCTCCACTCAGCTCTCTGCCTACTCTCTGTGGGCCCCACCCAGGCATCCCCAGTGGGCCCTTTGATCTCATCAGGCCCTATGCCCACACATGTCCCTTGCAGGTCACCTGTTACATCTACTTCACACCCGTTGTTGCCATCCTGCTTCAGGTGGCCATGGCTTTTCAGTGGCAGTGGCTGTCCCAGGTGAGCACAGAGGCCTCAGGTGGGGTGGAAAGGGTGGCCAGACAATGGAGGTGGGGGAGACAGGTGTGTACCTAATGCTTCACTCATCCCCCAACCTTGTCCCCCAGATCTTGCTCACCACTGGTTACAAGTTCCAGCAGGCAGGACACAACCCCCACACCAAGTAAGTGTGAGCTCCAGGCCAGAGTGGACAGGGCTCTGGTGGGTGAGACCAGAGGCTCTGGGGTCAGACTGGGTGGAGGTGGAGTGGGCGGGGCCTGGCAAGTCTTAGGCCAGCCTGCAGTTCTGGGAGTGGAGTTGGGTGGGAACAGTTCTGGGGGCGGTGCCCGAAGGTTCAGAGGATGAATTTGGTGAGGACCCGGGGGGGGGCAGTGCCTAGCACCCCTGAGCTCCAGGACCACCTTGCTGACTGCCTCTAGGATGATCCATTCTGGGTTCTGGGAAGACCTGTCCAAAGTCAACTAAACAGCCAGTGGGTAGGAGCTGTTGTGATCATCCCCCCACCCCGCCCGCCCCCATCTCAGACCATGCCGCTTCACCTTCCTGCTTTCTCCTCTGCTCACACGTTCCTCACTCTGGCTTTTCTCCCAAAGTGTGGGTGTTGAGAAGGAGGAGGGCCTGTGCACATAGGGCGGCAACTCCCTCAGGTGGTGATCCCAGAGCCCATTCAGAAGATGGACAGCCCCCTCTTCCCTGAAGTATGGGGGAGCCCTGTCCCCACCCGGGACCACCCCCTGCTTGCAGCTATGCAGTAATGACCAGTCTGGCCCTGGCCAGGTGACTTGGTTGGTTGGAGCATTGTCCCGTACACTGAAGGGTTGAGGGTTCCATCCCCCATCAGGGCACATACCTCAGTTTGAGGTTCATCGCCAGTCCAGGCATGAAGCGGAAGCAACCTATAGATGTTTTTCTTAAAATCAGTAAATGTATCTTCAGATAAGGATTAAAAAAACATAAAAAATGATCAATCTGTTTTGCTGCCCTGGTTTCGTCTCTCTGGGGGTCGAGGTCTGACACAGGCTGTGTTTACAATTTAGAAACCTGTATTATTCACTGGAGGGACAGTTGCAGTACCCATCACTTTGCACATGCATAACTACGAATTGAGCAACTACTGTGAACGAGCCCTATGCTGAGCGCTGAGAACAAAGTGGTGATCAAGACCCGCCCAGTCCCAACATTCAAGGAGCTCACAGTCCCTGAGGGTAGGGAGGTTGGGAGAGGGACAGGGAGAGGGACATGTCACCAGACAGTTTCATCACAGGGCCCTGGCTCAGCCTGGGAAGGCAGGGAAGTGAATGGAGAAGTCCTGGGAAGGATGCTGATCCAGATGAGGGAACAGCACGTGCAAAGGCTGGAGGTGAGGAAGAATGGTGCTTGAAAGACCCACAAGTGGCTCAGGTGACGAGTATAAGTAGTAGCAGCTATCCACGGACCTTAACTCATTACGAAGCTTGTGAGGCACAGAGAGGCTAAGTAACTTGCCCAAGGTCACACAGCTGAGTTAGTGGGAGATTCATGACTCAAAATGTCGGTGACCATACCTTGATCTTCCCTCATTTGCTGTGTGTCCCTGGATAAGTGGCTTAATCTCTGTTTCCTCACATATAAAATGGGGGTCACTGAGTATCACATGTGGATGTATTTCTGGCTCAGTGCAGTGCCTAGCAACACAGCCTGACCTTTCACGGACTGCCCAAACCTTGGGGAGAGACCTTAGGTTAGAGACAGACCTGTGCACACACCTGTGGACA
>PVKU01011676.1:0-41457 GCA_004027475.1 Anoura caudifer | reverse complement strand
AAAAAAAAAAGAAAAGATAAGATAACCCAAAGGTTACCATTGGAATGTCCTGTAGGACATTAACCAGTTTTGACTCCAAGATAGCGTTCTTATTAAATCGATCATTTTCTACACACATACATGTGTGCGTATGTGTGGTCAACTTTGTCATCGGTATGATTTATAAGTGAAATAGATCCCTGAATTTTTAACATGACCACTAAGAGACCTACCTACTCAACCTTTTGGAAATATTATCTTCATATCCTATAAACTCATGAATCAGTGATCCTCCAGACCTCTGGAGCTTAACGAGTTTACATGTATGATATTTTGTGTTTAGGTACCTAGACCGACTTGAGAGAGAAAGAAAATCTACAGTGTGTCCTTGGCCCCACTCTGAGGATTAGATGCAATCCACTATGACCAAGGTAGGCAAACTGCAGAACTATCTGGAAGAAGCCCAAAACACAACTGATGCTGCACCTGAGCCCAGCCCTAAGAGGGGGAGGGACCACCCCACACACCCACATGGCCGTCACTAGGTAGCAGGGGCTATGAGGCAGACAGGGCCTGGGCATTGCAGAGAGCATTAGCATGGAAGCAAAGTGAATGCAAGAGCAGTGGTGATTGGCCTTTGAAAGCCTGGCACCCCTTCCTGACGGTTTGTGAGAAAAGGAATTTGGCCAGGAGGCCATAGCAGAAGGATATGTTGGGCCTTCCTTCTCAGGTCATAGGGGACACCACCTTGAAATTCACAAAAGTAATTGAGAAAAATTGGCAAAGATATGTTGGTTCCAGGGTAAGGGGTATGTTGTGCAGGTGATGCCTTAGCAAAGTTCCCATGTTCATATTGATGTTATTTCATCTGAATATGTATGATGTAAGAGGACTGAAGGTATTTCATTTCATTCATTTTAGTTTTAAAAGAAAATTTCTATGAAAGTGTCACAATGGACCTTATTCTATTTAGGTATTCAGTGTTAAGGAATTCCAGAATCATCTTTACATTATATTTTCTAAGACAAAAGAAAACTTTAACCTTAGTAATAGGTAGTACTATACCATAAATATTATTAGTATAAGAAATGGTATTTAATTGTTTTCATTTGCATTTTTCTTTCAGCTGGCATGCTTCTAAGAGATAAATGATGTTTATATTTGAAATATTTTATTTAAAAAGTCAGGGCCTTTATTTATATAAATAATTTTTTCCAGAAACTAAATTAAGAAAAGGTTATTAGTAGAGGGAAGGAAGAAACAGAAGAGCATTGGGAAGGCAAAATAATCTACATCCAACCAGGCTACTTTTAAGAGTAAAGCAGGGAATGATTAACAGTTACCCTGGAAATACAGTGTAAACCAGGTAGGCAGCCTTAACTGCCAGCTCCTTCAGAAAGACCTCAACTACAGAGGGTTGTCTGACCCAAGAGCATGCCCTTCTGGAGGCAGCCCAGGCCATTTCAGTCCAACATGGGACAACTGTCTCAGGCCACTTCTCTCTAGAGCTCCCCGTGGGTGGCCGTCTCCCTCTGCCCAGTCCTGCTCCATTTCCCACAGATATGTACTTCAAGGGCACTGTCTAATAAGCATCTTGCCTGCTAAACTTCACCTTAGACTCTGCTTCCCAGAAATCCCAACCTGGGACAGAGCTTGACATGGATAGGGTATGTAGTTCTGTCATCACCCAATGGCAAAGTGGTTATGACCACGAACTCTGACACCAGATTGCCTGATTACATCCTGGGCTTCATGCTTCCTAGTTAAATGGCTGTGGGCAAGTTTCTTCACCTTACCTTATTTTTCCACAAAATATCAAGATAGAATCTACCTTCTAGGATTGTTGTGAGATTTAAAGGAGGAGATACATGTGAAGAACTATGTGTAGAATATAGAAAGTCCCCAGTAGTATCAGTGATAGTACTTTTGGTCAAAGTTAGGAATAATCCAACATTTGCTTTAGAGCATAGGAAGCTCATAGCAGTTTTGGACTGACTGAGTCCCTATGACTGAGCCCTGTATCAAATTCTAGTGCAATATGAGCTTCCTGACTGGTAAACAAGACCCCAGTGACATTGCCCATGTTCTGGAACTAAACACAGTCCTTCCAATAATGAAATTCCCTGCCTCAGGTCCAGGTCTACCAGAAGTCTAGACTCCTTGTTGCTATATCCCAATGTTCTCATGACCAGGTCCCTTAGAGTCACTCCTGGATCTTCCCAACATCCCAAGTCTACTTTCTAGGCCTGTAACTATATCTAATCAAGCAAATACCTGGGACTACTCTCAGTCTGACCTCTTCCAATAGCATGCTCATGGTGCCTTTCTTTTCCTGTCTAGAACAAATTTACCCAGGTTCAAACCTAGCTTTGATTCACATCCAAAACAACAGTCTCCCATTGTTTGTTGCTAGATTCACATACCTAACCGTCAGGCTGCAGTCCTCCTGCTTTTGTAATTTAGCCTTTGCTGACGCCTCCAAAATCTCAGTCCCAATCAGTGTGAGAGAAAGGAAATCTCCCATGGCAACAAACCACAAGTGACACAGGGATGTTATAAATACGGTCTATAGTACCTGCCACAGTGAATTTCAGGCAGCTGGTGAGGTTTTAAAGAATATCTCTCCAAGTGACCTCGCATAAAAGCCTGGAGCTCTGGGTGCACTGGGTGCTACTGAAGATAATCTAGCTTGCGATAGTGATAATGGTTCCTGCAGTTTGAAAATGAGTATTTCTTTTTGAGATATTATCTAAATAAATGAATAAACTATTTGTGAGGGAAACAAAGCAGAATATTTTGCCTTTATTTTTCGGTCTTTAAACAAATAAGATAGGAATAAAGAAACTTAGTGAGAGAAACAAAGCAGAATGTTTTGTCTTGATATTTCATTCTTTAAATAAATAAGATAGGAATGGTGAAGATTAAATTGTTTGCATAATTCCTTACTTCAGTATATTGGCCACTTTATTTTTGTATATAAAAAGTATATTAAATACTTACAATTAAAGCATTTTCAAATTTTAATCAAAATTTGTTTTCATGAGATAAAATTACTTTCATTGCTAGGAAAAAATATTCAGAATAAAACACTTTTAGTTTGAGTGTATTAGTTTTGGTAATAGTAGCCATTTGCCCTGATGTTTTAAAAATATATCAAGGATATCAAGAAAGACCCCAAATGGCCAAAGACACCCTGAGAAAGTGGAACAAAGCTGGACACATCACATTTCCTCATTTCAAGCTATATTATAAATCTATAGGAATCAAGACAGTGCGGTACTGGCATAAAACCAGACACACAGAGCAATGGAATAGAATTGAGAGCACAGAAATAAACCCATGCATATATGGTAAGCTAATATTTGGCAAGGGAGACAAGAATACTCAACAGAGAAAAGACAGTCCCTTTAATAAACAGTGTTGACAAAATTGGATATTCATATGTAAAAGAATTAAACAAGACCTCTATATTATACCATTCATTAAAATTAAAATTGAAATTAAAGACTTAAATGTAAGACCTGAAACAATAAAACTCCTAGGAAAAAATAGGGGGAAGTTTTTTGACATGATCTTAGTAAAGATTTTCTTTTTGGGGGGAGAGAGGGATGTGACACCTAACTCACAATCAACCAAATAAAAAACAAATAGGTACTCTAAACATTGTTTATGACATCATTCCTGTGACCAAGAGGATAATTTAGAATAACCTGTTATGTAAAAGGAAATGCAGCTCCCCCAAAGAAGGGGAAACTGTTATCAGAAAGGAAAGGACAAAACATGAAAAACACTACCATTTCCAACTTCAGTTTTCAACAACTTACTGTGGCAGGTCAACGCCAACAAGATATCGCTGTGACTGCTCTTTCAAGGACCAGTAAAGCTCATACATTTTCTTCTTGGCTATGCAAAGTTTACATGTGCTGAGACTTGATCCTAGAAATTCTTACATACTTATCTACTACCAATCCAGACCTATGTCCCAAATGACCTGGAGAATATGAACTAAATAGACAATGATATTCTTGGCTCGCTCTGTAACAGAGAGCTCACCACTCAATAAGATATAATTTCCCTTAACAGGCTTGTTTATATTGGATGTTTAAATACTCTTGAGGAACATGATAGCTTTTCCTAGAACTTCATTTCTTCTTCAGCATAAGCCCAACCTATACCTGGCCCATAACCTTGTCATGGTTCTGCTTTCCACTGTGGAGCCAAGAGTTGGGGGTGGGCTGCTGAAAGGCAAGAACACCACAAAGGCATGAGGTTCATTAAAAAATCCAGTAGCTGGAGATATCAGGTTATATGCGCCACAAAACAAGGAGAAAGTCACAGGCTGAGATGGATCTGGGTCCTTTACATTCTAAAAGCAATGAGTTATTGGTCATTATTCCATAGCGGCCTAATGCCTAGAGGGATTTCTAAGAAAAATGATAGAGCAATCCAGACTGCAGCAGAACACCATTCATTGGGCATATCCTGCTAATTGTTCATTATATAAACTTCCCAGGTGAATAACCATTCTGGCAACAGTGGAAAAGAGCCCTGAGGTTATCACCCATCTTATTTCTAAAATATTAAAATTCTTATTAAGGTGATAAATCACAATATTTCTAAAGAAGTATGACTCATTCACTGTCAAGCAGGTGAATAATCACTGGATTAAGAGTCCTAACAATATTATAGATGTAATAATGTATTATAGCTCTTTTTAATAATAGGTCAAGAATTCTTACGTTTTAATCCATATTGCTTTTAAAGTCTGTTATAATCTAAGTACGTGAAAATTAAATTGACTTTTCTAGAAGACTAGTAGAGAATTTATCATTTAATTTAGTCCCAGAAATATTGCCATAATGATAACTCAAAATAAACAAAAAATATTATCAGGACCAATAGCCCTTCAAAAAATTTTTCAATTATAATATTCCCAAATCAAGGCTCTCATCAATTTAAATTTACTTTTTTAATAGCCTAGAAAATCAGTTATTTAGTGCCTGACATGCATGAAGTGAACAGTGAGAAAGACCAGTTTAAAATCTATACTATTTACCTTTGAGACCATAGACAAAATAGAACAAAATAAATACAAATAAATAAATGTATTCTTCTAAATTTAAAATTTATCCTTTTAAATTTAAATTTGACAAAGTGGGCTCAACTTTATCAATACAATAACTCTGTAAGACAGTTGGAGCCCTGGCTGGTGTGACTCAGTGGATTGAACGCAGGCTGCAAACTGAAGAGTCGCCAGTTCAGTGCCCAGTCAGGGCCCATGCCTGGGTTGTGGGCCAGGTCCCGAGTAGGGAGCATGGGAGAGGCGACCACACATTGATATTTCTCTTTCTCCTTCCCTTAACTCCATCTAAAAATAAATAAGTCTTTTTAAAAAAAAAAAAAAGATAGCTGGGACTTTTTCATCCGCTAAAAATTGGTGAATTTATCTCTGGGTTGTGAGATTCAATGACCATAATCTAAACCAACCCTGAATTGCTAATCTGTCCAGGGACTGATCATTAGTGGCTCTATATCCTAGTGGATTATGTTTCCCCTCAGCCAGTGAATTTGCCTGTTAGGATGGAGTCAGTAGGCATGCCAGTTTCCTCCATTTCCTTTTAAATGGCTTGAACTTTTCGTAGAGCAAGAAAACAGAAGCTGCTATGAGATTAAATCAAAGTGAAGTTCAAGTCTCACAGGGAAGAGAAACTGAACTGATAAAGGTGGAGCGGTTTTCCCCATCTCCGGGGACAGCTGAGAGATTGCTGCACTTCGGGTGATCTGTCGCTATGTTACTTACTCATCACACCTGCCAACCTTGGGAGGGGCTCTTTGTCATTACTTATAACTGCCAATTTACAAGATGCTCCAGTAGGGAGTAGAAAAACCTACTGGAACAAATAGAGGTTATACCATAGCTGCTATATTTAAAATTTGTCTACCCGAGTCAGCACAAGGAGTGAAATCTTAAATAGGAAGGAGCAGCCCAGTTACTCACCTTGCAGGTCACCAGACATCACAGGCCTCAGAGATGGGCCCGGCCTCAGCAGTCAACCTTCATGGAGGAATGTGGGCCAGGTGTTTAGGTGGACGGCTGAGAGGAAAGGTTTGATTTGATCATGTAAAGACTTTCTTTCCATATTAACTGCTTCAAGGTATGTAAGGTTTTTGCTAGTAACATCACCTTTGTGAGTTTAAATTCTGGGGAAGATGCAACCAATTAGGCAGAAGAATCAGTGAAAAGACTCCGTGCAGCAACATGGGAAACAGCCCTGACAATGAGACTAAACTGAAATAAGACCCACTGGAGCTGAGAACAGACATTCGTCTGCCTAGAGCAGCTCCGCTGTGCCATCTTTCTCCCCCCGGTAACGTTCATGTGTTTAGGCATTTCCAGCCAGAGGCTGTCCTGCACAAAGAGTAAGGCCCATCTGTTCACCCTGGTCTTACTCTGATTTGACCTTTCAGTTAAATTGGCATTTTGTAGTTGTTTGGAGACTGTGCCTTGGGAGGGAGTTTACGGTGGTGAGCAGAGAGCGTACTGAAGCAAAAGAATACAATTTACAAACCATTTTGGTAGCCTGTTGACAGTGGAAGGTCAATACTACGATGCTTTGAATGCATTTCTGGGGACTATGTCAGCCCCCTAATGTGACTACAAGTTAAAACTTAGCTTGGATTTGGCTTTAAAGCACAATGGAATGGCCCAGGGAACTTTTTAAAAGTGCCCAATGCCTGGCTCTCATCCCTGGATATGCTGATTTAATTCAACCATGATAGGACCCAATCTCAGACTTTTTTTAAAGATCCTTAGGGTATTTACAAGGTACACATATTTCTGATGTGCAACCAGTTCACAGAATGCCTGCTTTATACCCAGAAAAGCAGGAGAGAAGTGAAATGCAAAGACAGGGTAATCTCTGGTCTATAAGGGCATGTCTGCTACTATTTGGAAAGAGCCCATCAAAACCTCAGTGGTGCTGGCTCTGTGATTTGATGAGATTCATCAGCCTCAGAGATGTGTGCCTCTGTTACTTTGCCAGCTACCTCATCTATCAGAAATCCTTGCATAAAGTTATGTAGGTTGGAATCTTACACACTCTCCCCCATTGGAGTAGATGATCATATATATATGATAGATGGAAAAAAAAAATATATATATATCTCACCTGATTGCGTGTGGTTTGTATACCCATTTATGGCTTAAAATAATAATGGTGTCCAGCGCAAATTCAAACATAAGGAAATCCTGCTGAGAGAATGCCATGGCGATCATTATAACACTAATGACCTTTCCAAAGTATAAATCTTCTCCAATTTGGCCTTAAATTCTCTTTAAATTTGGCATTAAAGAGATCTTTCTATATCTAAAATTTGATATTCACCCACAATAAGGGAGGCCACAGTTTTTAAACTGACACAATTTCTTTGATAAAGTAAAGGCTGTCCGATTTATAAGCAGAAGCCCCGAGGCAGGAGGAAAGATACTTTCTATCGCTTGGTAAATAAAGTGCTTGTCAGAGCCTGAGTGAAGGACGAGAGTGGCCCGGCTGGCAGTCTCCTGAGAGCCATTCTTTGGCGTGATGGGAGAGGGACGAAGGAAAGGGGAACGTAATTAGCTTTCATCACAGTGTCATGACAGCCCTCCCCCCACCCCACCCCCACAGGACCGGCCTTTTGGAGAAGATTATTATACCCACTGCCGTTCCATAAGTGGGCTGCGTTATGCAACCTATGATAAAAATGTTTGACATTCCATGAAGCCTATACTGAGAAGGCACAGCATATGAATTATAATTTAAGTGGGAAAGCAACCTCGTGGGAAGAGAGCCGCCTCGTCCATGACAAGCAACTCAGGCTTTGCAATTCCTCTGTGTTCCAAGTTTCAATGAGCTGATAAATAGGAAGTGGTGAATGATTAACTTTGTTGCAGAGTATACAACTCCATGTGAAAATTAGAATTGATGCTGGATATTGACTCAATATTCCCAGTAGTATTTGCCTTTTAATGTAGTGGAGCAAGCACAAATCTCAGAGTTCTGTGTTATGATCCCAAATTTTCAAGTAAGTAACTCTGAGAAACTCAGTATCTCTGGATCTTGCTTTTTAGCACCAATAAACAATAGGGCTCCATTCATTTGTTCATTCGAGAAATAGTCAGGTGTTGCTTATTGCGCAGATGAGCACCCGGCTAGGCACTGAGGACAGAGACAAATAATACATGGAGCTGGTCCCCAAACAGTGGAATTATGAATAGATTATGTTTATTTTAAAAATTGATGTATAATCTACCAGGAAAACCAATATTTTTAATGACTATCCTAGTCCTTTTGCTTTACATACACATATGTTGTTTGTTTCTTTATAGTAAAAAATTAGGTCATATCTTAAGTCTATTTTATTAAAAGTTATGATGAAATATAGGTACATTTCATGACTTAATTTTACTTTCTGTATCAACAAACAAGTTTAAGCAATTTCTCGCTTTAAGGCCTATAGAGAACTTCACATTTTATACTATTATAAACACTATTTTGAAGAACATTCTTATAGCTAAGCCATAGTGCATATTTATGACATTTTCTTACAATACATTCTTAAAATTGGCATTTTTAAGGTTTTGAGAGAGTGTGCCAGGTTTTCTGCCAATGTATGTGAATAAACAAGTTCATTGTCCTTATTTAAAAGACATGACAATATAAATAGGTGTGCTAGCATTTCCATCCGCCCTTACAGATCCACATTCTACCATCGCCATCCTGTTCTGCACCCCAGGAGGCTCTCCCCTGAGGAATATGGGCCAACGCCCATGCCCCTGACTTCTGGGCGGGTTTGACCAATGTAGGACAACAGCGACACCAGAATTCGGTGGGAAACACCGTGCTGATGCCCCAGCCCCCTCTGTGCCAGTATGGCTGGCACAGCTGCTTATGTCTTCCGTCGGCATCCCTCTCCTGTAGCCCAGCTCTCCCCGAGGTCCAGTTCCTTTGTTGCTCCATCAGGCCAAAGATGGTGACGGTTTCCCAATTACTATTAACAAAATGCTTCACTGTTTCTTATTATTTACCTTCAGCTACTTTAAAGCAGTCCCTTCAGTAAACTCTCTTCAACGACCCTGTAGGGAGTGTCGTCTGTTTCCTGCTAGGACTCTGGACAAAAATATGGATAAGCACAAATTTGTAAACATAGAACTGACCCAGTGTGGTCCATATGAAATGCCTGTGAATAAAAAATGGCAAAGTAAACACTTTTCACCCACCCTTCATCCTGTGAAATGCTTGTCAGCAATATATGAGTTTTTTTCCATTAACAGGTTGGTTTGGGTCACAAAAAATGGTCAAGTTACTTTTTAAATGCTTTAAAAGATTAGTTTTGTCATAATTAAATAAAAGTTAAGAGATAGCTGCCAATACATGGAGACATTGTCAATTATGTATTTTTACCACTTTATAAAATTAGTTAAATAGCTGATTTTAAGCAAATACCTTTTAAGATATTTATTTATCCAATAGCTGCATGAAAAGATGCTCAACATCACTAATCATCAGGGAAATGCAAATCAAAAACACAATGAAATATCACCTCACACCTGTCAGAATGGCTATTATTGAGAGCTAGATGTATCATGCTTATAAAAAGCCTGTTATGGCCCTGGCTGGTGTAGTTCAGTGGACTGAGCAGGGGCCTGTGAACCAAAGGGTTGTTGGTTTGATTCCCAGTCAGGGCACATGCCTTGGTTGTGGGCCAGGTTCCCAGTAAGGGGCATGCGAGAGGCAACCACACATTGATGTTTCTCTCCCTCTCTTTCTCCTTCCCTTCTCCTCTCTCTAAAAATAAATTAATTAATTTTTTTAAAAGGCTGTTATGATAATATCTCAAAGCTGCTCTAGGCTGGCAAATTCACAAGTTCTAACATCATCAGGAATACAATAGATATAATCACCTTTTCCTTGATCTTAAGTATACACACACATACAAACACACATACATAGTGTCAAGCTGTATAGTTCAGAGAGTTTGCTGTGTCCTAAAAAAATCATATCTAGTCTATGCCTAAAAATGAAGAGGCTTTTTTTCCCATTTAGTCTTTAAATTAGTTAATTATTCCACTCAGCCCAAAAGATCTAGGATCACAAAAGTAGCAAAATAAAATACTATCACAGAGAAGATAAGAAAGTTAATAATTTGGTATAATTATTAATTTTTTGAGTCTCTACAGGTGCAAGACAGTAGACCATATTAGATATTTAAAAGCTTAAATTATGACTTTCAAGCTGCCAGAAAAATATTTCGAACTGCAGCTTTGAATTTATGATTAATTCTAACTTACAATTCTGCTTGAAACTACACAGTAGTTCTGAGATTGTTTATAAACTTTGAACATGCGAACCTGAGAAACTAGATATAATCAAAGAGCCCATCGATCATTTAGCAAAATTCCTGTCCTGTGCATCCCTAAAGAAGTATGATAACCTCTAAGATTAATTTTATTTCAATTCAGTTTGAAATGCTACAAGTCTTAAGCAAAGTTTCAGTATAGTTACAAAGCATTATAATTCACAGTTGTCAGTTTAGTCTCTGGAAGTACTTGAAATGCCAGAGGAGAAGGCTGGTAATTAAAACAACAACAACTACAAATTGAATGTAAAAAGACTACTGGGTACCATCTCTCTTTTCTGGTTTCTGCCAAAGTAAATGTAGGTTAAATTACATGAAAATTAGCTTTATTTATCATCTTCAACAAAACACAGTGTTTAACTAGTTTTGTGGAATGCCAAGTAGTTTGGAGTGTTATAAGTAATTAAATCTGCAGTGGGCTAATTCCTTTGATGACAAAGAGAATTAAAAGTAGGGGGAAATTCAGGCAAAATACAACTTTTTCTCATGAACTTTAACCCACTTTCTTTCAACATTAGAAATGGATCATATTCAATAGACATCAGTATTTCAAATACTATTAAAAGAACTTACAGGTACTATATTATCACAAATGACACTAGCTATTCCCTAGACAGAAATGAAACAAGTGTTGGCTTAGAAGAAGTTAAATCAGCCTGATTAGTGAGAGTTCAATTCAACTGAGACCCTACTATATGTAAAAGAAAGATAAGACATAATCCTTAACTTTACATTACTTACAACCTAAATAGAGGATAATGCAGGGTGGGCAGGAGTAGCTTTACCGTTGTGAATTCGTGAAACACAGAGTTCATTCTTGTATTATGATATATTAATGGACAACTATAAGCTTACTTATGTCCCACCCTGTATAAATTTATAAATAATAAAGGTAGCATAAAGAATAAAAATAAAGAGTGATGATGAGATAAATAAAGAGTGAAGATAACTAACACGAGCGACGCTACCTACAATGGAAGCTCAAAAGAAAGAAACAATACCATTTTGAGGGCATCAGAAAACTTCACGAAAAAGGTAGGCTTTGAGATGGCAAGAATGCCCACAAGATGGGGACGAAAAATCATGAAAAAAGTTACATTGCACAGAGAGAAAGGAGAGAAAGGTGAGAAATTTCAGCGCAGAATAGTGACATGTGTGGAACTAATGACTGGGAGTTGAATTGGGTTAAGATTTTTAGATTTCACTCTACAGGCAATGGGGAGACATAAAAAATTATACGTGCAGCAGGAGTGTCATGGACAAAGTTGTGGTTTATATCTCAGCAATGAGTAGGAATAATTGGTGAGGGAATAACAAGAGTTGGGAAGATCAGGTGAAGTACACTCCCGATAGTTCAAGCGAGTGGTCTGTAATTAAAACCAATACTTCAGCAAGATGGAGGTGAAGACTGTTGAAGAACTTTGTTCCTTCACGTGAAGTCACCAGATCTAATTCCATGAAAACAAGTCTTGTGCTAGAACACAGTAGCATATAGTCAAGGTGCTGGAACACACTCAAAAAAAGAATCAGGCAAGGCATGTCATCTGGACTCATTAAAATGGTACTTAAAATAGCAAGGCCCAAGTATCTCCAGAAGTCTGACATCAGGTAATCTGGCATTGCTATGAATAGGTACTTTTCCCATCTCTTCTCATTACCATGGACCCCGGATGGAAACACTACACTGAGTAGCTCAGAATTGGGCCGAGGCATGATGATCTATAAAGGCAGCTGAGACCCAAATACCAGTCTTAATTCTTAACACTATGTTTATGTTTTCAACATTTAAAAACATTTTATTTTTTTGTTTATCTAGAAGGTGATACAACAATACCAGATACCTGCGCTGCTGGGATCTTCCTGGCCTTGCAAAGTTGGCTCCTTCCACTGACAGGAGTGCCTGTCTTCAGCAAATAGCCTGAACCTAAATAAGATAAATAGCTGTCCTCTGGGGCTTCCAGCAGAGAAGCCTCTGGGCATTACTGAATACGCTCAATTAGGAGGTGTCATTCCCAGGTGGTGACAGTGACAAGGAATTAAATCCTAAAAAAGTGCAATCGGGCACTTGCATATCGAGTGACTAATTTGGTTGACTCCACTTGCAAAGTTTGACCGGCCACTTCAGGTGAAAGAATTTGAACGTAGATCAAAAAATCTCCCCAGAGCTGGGTAACCTTGTTAAGCAGCTTTGCTACATCTTTTTTGCAGTGAGTTATGCTCAGCAAAGCACGGATATTTTCCATTAACCTTTGAGGCAACAACAAATTTATCCATTTCCTTTCCTTGCTTACTTCCCCCAAAGCCTTCAGCATAATGTCCCTCATTTCTCCCATTTGCCAACTTGTCATGTGGGTTGGGTGAACTATGTCCCAAATAAAACTGCTGTCTATACCAAATCTACAGGGCTCTTGAGTTTTAAACTGGGTTCCTGGAATTCTAACTTCTCAAAAAGAATTCCAAGTATAAAGTGCTTAGAGAAATGGAGAGAAAGATGCACAATCCACCCTTCCACAATCTTACAGACTAATCGACTGACTACCTTTGGGAAACTGGAGCAGATCAGGGCAAGGACATTTACTATACGCCTAAAGATCTGGGATGTACGCCAGGCACTGGATACACAGTGACAAACCACCATCCCTGGAGGAAGAGAGAATGGGGCTGACAGAACAGGTTTTGGACGCTGACAGACCTGGGCTCAGGTTCCACCTCTAACCTTCTCTGTGTTTGGTAGAACAGTTCATTTTACACAATTGAATTCCATGCAGCAGAAAGAAAGAAGGAGCTCCTACCCTTTGAAACAGCATGGATGGAACTGGAAAGCATTATGCTAAGCGAAATAAGCCAGGCAGTGAAAGACAAATAACATATGATCTTACCTTTAACAGGAACGTAACCAACAAAACAAACAAACAAGCAAAATATAACCAAAGACACTGAAATACAAAACAGGCTGACAGTGACCAGAGGGGAGAGGGGAGGGAATTTCAGGGGAAAAGGGGAAGGGTTTACAGGAACAAGTACAAAGGACACATGGACAAAAAACAAGGTGGGGGGGAATGGGAGGGAGATGGGGAGGGCTGGAGGGGTGGGCTGGGATGGAAGTAAAAGGTAGAAAACTGTACTTGAACAACAATTAAAAGAAAATAATTTTTAAAAATTTAAAAAGAAAAAGAACAGTTCATTTCTCTAAGCCTGAGTTTCTGAATCTACAAAACAGGAAAAATAACACCTCATAGGGTTTGAGAGTATCAGATGATATTAGTAAAATATTTAGCTTTGTTTGCACAAATAGTGAGGATCTCCAAGTGTTACTTGTTTGTTGTTGTTGCATCAGGGTTTTTATTTTGTCTTATTTTGGTTCAGTTTGGTTTGGTTTGGGTTTGTTTTGTTTCAGAAAATTGACTGTAGACTGGTAATCATTCACAATATATACATATGCCAAATCATTATGTTGTACATCTGGAACTAATATAATGTTATATGTCCATTATATCTCAATAAAAAGAAGAAGAAAAGGAATAGAGAATAGTTTTCTCACTATTCTTTTTAAATAACAAAGAACAAGAGAAAGAAAATCGCTGTCTAGGGGAGAGAAGCAAATGTCATCTGTGAGATAAATGCCCTGATGATCGCACCAATGGAGAGCCTCCCTTCCTCGGTAAGCATTTAATCATTTATGGAGCTAAAATATAAAAGGATACTTTTTATCTTAATATCATAAGATATGCTTCATGTGTCTGGACATAAATAATAACAAAAACCCTTAAGCACACTTTATTTTTAAGGCAGCAAGAAAGGGACGCTGCGAAGCTGAGTTCAGTTACCCTCCAAGTTTTCTGTGCCGCCCGCAGTGTGACTGGTTAAGGCCAGGCCTTAGTCAGACCTTAGTCAGCTCCGTCAGCTCGGCCACTATTGAATCTCAGGAAGGCAGTGACCACGCTGCTTTGCCGAGTGCCCTGAGAAGCAGACAGGCCCAGAGTTGTTGCTATGCTACCAGAAAGACTGCAAGCTCATGATATTCCCCCAGCTATTCACACAACATGCATCAAAATCTGCTGGGGTTTACATCGGGACTCCTAACCATCAAATGGCCATTTGGAAAATGTGTTATTCTGCTTACAACCTAGCCTTTGGAACATACGTGATCGGCACACAGCCTTAAAGCAGTCCCTTTATTAGACTCTCTCCAATTACCCTATAGGGATTGTCATCTGTTTCTTGCTAGGACTCTGACCAAAATACGGGTGGG
Source organism: Anoura caudifer (assembly GCA_004027475.1). Lineage (NCBI taxonomy): Eukaryota > Metazoa > Chordata > Mammalia > Chiroptera > Phyllostomidae > Anoura > Anoura caudifer. The sequence continues at coordinate 26,828 of PVKU01011676.1, read as the reverse complement.
TGAGCACAAATTTGTAGACACTGGCCTGCCTCAGTGTGGCCTACATGAAATGCCTGTGAGTAAAAACTAGCAAAGTAAGCACTTTTCACCCACCCTTTCATGATGGGATGCACTTGTCTCTTTTTTTTCCATTAACAGGTGGTTTGGGTCACAAAAGCAATCAAGTTCCTTTAAAATGCTTTCAAAGGAAAATTAGCTTTCTCATAAGAAATGTTTCAAAATGTTAAAGATCTTGTTAGATTCAGCCCTTGAGTTATTCTCACTAGCACTGGCCCAGCAAAGGCTCAAATCAAGCAAAGCCTTGAGTGATGAGAGAGAGAGGGGCCCTGGCAGACACAAAGGAGTGACCTGAAGGATGGACCACTGCTACGGACCCGACACAAGCGAAGTGTTGGACAATAGTCCCTGTGTCACTCACAGGCACTCTCAGACTTGCGACATACAGGCCAAGGAGGTGGTCATACTGCAAACTACCCTTCCACCCCCAAACCAAGCCTCCACGTCCACAGAGGAGAGGCTTCCTGGAAGGCCTACCCCATCATCTGCCAATGATCACAAAAGTCCAGTTTCACATAATGGGAAAAAAATGCAAAGGGATTTGATTGTTGGATCTCTTATTCTTTGGTATATTCTGAGAGCAGAGATTTTGAGTTAGCAAGGAGGGATTTCTCTCTTAACTTAGGCTCAACTCTTTATTCTCCCTGCCTTGATCTGACAGACCGTCCTGAAGCCATTAAGCACCTTGGGTTCATTCCCGGCGGGCTTCTAGATCTAGCCTATGTGAGTTCTATTGCTTGCTGCTTTTATTTTCTCTTACTGTGAATATTCCACTGATGTTAATTAAGCTCCCTTTAGTATTATGAGCTTCTCAGTATCTGATCTAAAGCCCTTCACATATAAAAAAAATAATAACAAGTTGGAAAGAAAGCAGTTCAACCATAAAAGAGATAGGGAAACTGTCCAAGTTGCTACATTATGAAAAGGTTAGCCCTTTAAATGGTTGAGTTAAATAGGATGAAATTTGGGTTAAACCATCCCTCTGTGAGAGGCCATGATCCCATCCGTCCATGTGATGGTGCCTGGCAGGATCCACAAGGCTTCCCCTCTGTGGTGCAGGTGACATTTCAGCCCTGGGATCTGCTCTGAAAGCAGACAAGGCTGGGACTCCCACCGTCAACACAGAGTCAAAAGCAGCCTCAGCCAAACTGCCCTGGAGAACCCAGAAAACAGAATTCCTGAGCACACACCAAGGGTGAGACTTTACAAATACTTTTTAATCATCATAATCTTGAGTTTTTTATAACAGGTTTGGATCTTTTTGTTGTTATTTTTGTTTTGCTCTGTTTTTTAATGTACCATGTCAGGTCAAAAAGGTTAAGGGTCTCCTCGGGGAAAACACTCAGAGGCACCCCATGGCTTTTACTCTGTTGTGAGCTACAACATAATACATTTTCTCTGTCCAGGTTCTTGGTTAATCACGTCTCCCAGGAAGTGATGCAGAATCGTGACTCTACCACTCCTGTCACACTGTCTCCCGTGATGTAAGCCACACCAGCCAGTTCCTCAAGGTGGCGGGGGGTGGGGGGGGGCACAGAAAAGACGATGCTCTCCCAGAGTGTTAACAGTGTTAATATTGTCCTACCAGCCAGGACTCCACTCCCTGAACTTCATAGGTGCCATGAGACCCTGTCTGCTCGGTTCTGCTCCAACTCAAAATCTGCTCTAGACGAAAGCCCATGCAGACCCCACTTCCTGCCTCCTTCTCCTGAGCCCCAGGCTCATTTCAGCACATCCTCACAAGACAGTCTCATTTTAACACCTCGATCCCACAGGAAAAGCCTACGAAAAACACCGCACTCTCAAGAGGGATGTTCTTACACAAAGAAAAAAATTCTATCTCTTCACAAGCCACATAAAAATCTTCACTGTCTGAATACCTGACCTAACAAACAACTTTGAGGACTCCCCCATGTTTCTATGAGGGGCAAATGAGGGGGTTAGAATGTCACATTGGTTAGAGGGGTTTCCACATGATGCTTTGTATAAGAATCTCCCAGGAAATGGGTTGGGACCCAGGAAAATATGGACACACACAAAGAAAACACATACATGAGGGAGGGAGAATACATATATTATGTGCCTGTATAATTTCTGATGTAGTCTCTCACAGACCACATTTGGGAGCTATTGTTTATAATAAAACACAATACCATCTCTATAAAGCGACTTACTTGAAAAATAGCAAAGAGGATTTATTTAACCACCAAAGTAAGACAGTTAACAGAACTAAACATGTAAATAGCAAAAATATTTGCCGTGATCAGAGTGAAAAGAGTTAGTTTACAGAAAAGGAACGCAAGGTGATATCATGCAAGGTTTGAGGGCATTTGTTCTAAAGGAGAGGCTCCAGTGTCTGCATATGTGATCTTCTCCAAGGATCATGGGAACTCTTAGTTATCCCCCAAATACGCAATATTCAAGTCATTCTTCCCAGCCATCACCCCTCACCTCCTACCTCGGCGGGAGAAGGAGAAACTTCCATGTTCATTTTTCTGTGACATGGGGATTCAACAAGAACGCAAACCCCAGGAACCACTGAAACTGCCTTCCATTCCCCAGGTCTAGCTCCTCGCTGCACATTCGACACAAAGTCTCACCGCGTCACACAGATGTCCTACCCTATCCCTCAGGGATTTCTCCAGTTCTGAAAGGCAAGAAAAATTCTACACTAACCACTAATCTGAATTATTATTTGCCTCTTATAAAAAAGAATAGCTAAAAACAGTCAAGGCTCTGCTAGTCAGCACTAGAGGAGCTTAGAACCAAAATAACCCGGGTGCTTTTAAAAAATAACTTAAAACATAGCTAGCCTGTACATTAACAGAAAGCAGCAGCCCCAAAAGTGTTTATAAAAAACACCATGTTCACCAAGGAGCTAGTAATAAATTTTTAGTGAGACATACATAGTAAATAATTTATACGAAGAATTCAAAAATAACCATAAATATTGTATATATCCTTTAATATATTAAATACTTATTGTTATCAGAAAAGCTTCATAATACCTCTTCCATTGGCATAAGCACTGCACGCTGCTTGATAAAATTTGCCTTCCAGTTAGCTGGTTTGCAACGTAACTCCATGTAGCTGCAAACAACAACATAACTCTTCCTCACATAATAGACATATTGCTAGGAAATTGTAACCACAATTCAATTGTAGTAAATCAAATCAAAACTTGCAAGTGCTTTTCATTATACATTTTAGAGATACAGTCAATTGATAGTTTGCTGTGTTAACACTTTCCTTCCTAGGCTCCTTTAAACTGGGTAAATAAGAGAAAATATGGGAGTAAAGTCAAAGTCATTAATTTAGTAATATCAGGTCTGGGGAGGATGAGGAGGCTAGGAAAGACAATGAATTAATGAACTGAGGAACTGAATAAGCAATAGACCCCAGAATACACGAGTAGACCTATTTAGGGTATCTTACCATGTGTGCTACCAGAGGGGAGCACTGACTAGAACACTCCTTAGGACTTGTCTAATCTACAAACCTATGCATGAAAATGTTACCAATGCTCATCTTCAAAATCCTTACCTGATTTCCATACCACCACCAAATTAACTGCAGTCATTTCTGCTTCCTAATACATGGGGAACCCAGACCCTGCATACAAATCTTTTTTTTTTTCTTTTCTTTTCTCAGAGTGTTCAGCTCTGTGCACCCTCTTTTGGTAAGGGCTATTGATTTGACATCACTCAAAGGCATTTCAGGAATCAAAATAGAGCATGAACTAACAAAGACACACTCACAGCTCTGCACAGTGCCCTGACCCTCCCCTCCTTCGCAGCCCCTAGACCAAACAGCTTTTCTCAGCTCCAAGCTAAAGTAATGTACTGTTTAAAAAATTGTTATTTACAAATAACAATAATGAGTCTGCTTCTGATTGTTTGCAATCATGGCTAGACAGTAAAAGTAAAAAGACAGATTTCCCTGATGTTTCCATAAGAACCGAGGAAGTAGGGAGAGCAGTACAGTCATAGAACGGTGTCTTGCCCTCTGCTTCTTCACAATCATGGCAGTGCACACATCGTCAGTGGGCTATGGTCTTTGCCTTTAAGTGGAAAGCTGCTAACATAAGCTTGTTTTTCAATTTTGTACAGAAAAACATCATAATAAAAATGTCATTTATATGTAAAATATTTGATATCTAAGGCTATTTCTCCAAGAATAAAAAGGTGCAGACACTTCTTCCCTGTCTTCTTTGAATGGCTTAGTTTCTTTGGGCAGCTCACAAATTAGGTACATTAATCACGGAGCATCTATCAACAAAGATATCCACACCTGAATCTTTTATGAAATAAAAAGTAGTGCTGAAGAGCACATCTGTTCCTGCAGCTTAGAGAAAGTGCTGAGGAGAGATTTAAACGGGCGAATGCAGGAAGTCACTTGCGGACAACACAAGATTGCAGAAACAGGGACCAGCGAAGGAGCCGTAACAGTTTTCCAAGCACCTGAGCCTAAGGTGACAGTGACAATGATTAAGAGTATTGGATAGATTATATTTTAGAAGTAGAACCAAGAACCTTCCTAATGGGCAAATTGGATATGGAGAATGAAGAAAATAAGTGAACCTGATCTTAAAAGGAAAAGTTTTCAGCATTTCACCACTGAGTATGATGTTAGCTGTGGCTTGCCATACACGGCCTTCATTATGCGGAGGTATGTTCCCTCTAGATCCAGTTTGTTGAGATTTTTATTCGTGAATGAATATTAACTTTTGTCAGTCTTTTTCTGCATCTATTGGGATCATGTAACTTTTATCTTTCATTTTGTTGATGTGGTACATGTATCACATTTACTGATCTGCAGATATTAAACCACACTCGCATCCCTGGAATAAATCCCACTTGATCACGGTGTACAGTACTTTTAATGGGCTACAGAGAAGAAAGCACCATACGGTCCTTTGACACAAGGAAATTTTTGGTCACCCAATTTTCTTATCCAGAGACAAACACTTTTTCTAGTTCCTTGTGTATCCTTCTAGAATACTGTGTCCCTGTAACAGCCCGCACACACACACAGAGGCATATTTTCCTTATGCTATTCCTATAAATGATAGTATACATAGGATTCTGCATCTTGCTCTTTTCACATAATAGTGTGTCTTAGGTGCTGTTTGCATATAAACAAAACTGCCTCCTTCTCTGTAACAGCTCTGTGGTATTTGTTGTATGCACATATCCTGAACTATTTAATCCATCACCCATAACTGGATGTTTAGATTGTTTTCAATATTTAGCTATCATTGACAATGAATAGAAGGATTTCTTTTTCCTCAACTCCCATTTCCTCAAAATGGTTTCTTAAAAAACATTTTATTTAAACCATAAACAAAAACAGTTCACTCATTACTGCCACTCCCCCTCATCCTCTGGCAACCAACAATCTGTTCTCTGTATCTATGATTGATATATATACAGTCTTTAGATTCCATATGTAAGCAAGATCATATGGTATTTGCCTCTCTTTATCTGGTTTATTTCACTTAGCATAATGCCATTGAGGTTTATCCACGTTGCTGTAAATGGCAAGATGTCATTTTTTTATGGCTGATATGTGTGTGTGTGTGTGTGTGTGTGTGTGTGTGTGTGTGTGTGTAACACAACTTCTTTATCCATTCATCCATTGATGAACACTTAGATTGTTTCCATATCTTGGCTATTGTAAATAATGCTACAATAAACATGGGAGATATATATATATATATATATTTAGTTATTTTGTTTGTTTGTTTTCTTTGAATAAATACCCAGAAGCTGGCTCCTAGATTGTTCAATTTTTTAGTAAACCCCATCCTACTTTGCATAGTGGCTGTACAAATTTACATTCCCACCAGCAGTGCACAAGTGTTCCCTTTTCTCTACATCCTTCAACACTTGTTATTTCTAGTCTTTTTTGATATTAGTCATTCTAATAGGTGTGAGTGGTAATCTCACTGTGGTTTTATTTTACATCTCCCTGAGCATCTTTTCATGCAGTTTTTTGCCATATGTATATCTTCTTTAGAAAACTGTCTATTCAGATCTTCTGCCCATTTTTAATCAAATTGGTCTTATTTTTTTGCTATTGAGCTCTATGAGTTCTTTATGCATATTTGGATATTAGCCCCTTATCAGATATATATGATCTGTTAATATGTTATCCTATTCAGTAGATAGCTTTTCATTTTGTTGAAGCTTTCTTTTCTTTTTTCAGTTTAATGTATTCTCACTGTTTATTTTTGCTTTTGTAGCTTTTGCTTTTGGTTTAGATTTAAAAAATCATAGCCAAGACCTATACTAAGAAACTTACCTCCTATGTTTTCTCCTACAAGTCTCATGGTTTGGGGTCTAAGTTTCAAGTCTTTAATCCTCTTTGAGTAACTTTTATGCATGGTCCAGTTTCATTCTTTTGCATGTAGCTGTCCAATTTTCCCAGCACCACTTATTGAATAGAATGTCCTTTCCCCATTGTATATTTTTGACTCCTTTGTTGTAAATTAATCAACCACATACGAATGCTTGGGTTTATTTCTGAGTCCTCTATTCTGTTTCCATTGATCTATGTGTCTGTTTTTATGCTAATGCCATACTGTTTTAATTGCTATAGCTTTGTAATGTTCACAGAGAGCTAAGTGTATATTCTTTTTACATTTATTTGATATACTTGTAGCACACCACATGGAGTGATTTTGTTTTCTAGTCCAATCATTTCTACATGAGTGGCTGTTGTGACTGAACAGCTTTCGTAACATGACAGTTTTTTAAGTTATTATTCTTGGTAAAATTAAGGAAAAAAACTGACTTGTGATCTCTATTATCCCTATTATTTAGCCCCTTAATGAGTCAGTTGTCACCGACTTTGTTAGTTTCTAAGAATTAAATCTACCATTAAGATGGCTTTTCTATAATAGTTTGTTATGCAAAAACCAAAGGACCATGACCGCATTTTCTGATGGGACAATTTAAATCAGAAAGTAAATGAAGAACACCCGTAACTCCACAGTAAACTGACTTGTTGCAATTTTTTCTTGTTATCAAGTGCTCTGCTGTAAGAGATATGTGTACCTGCAAAACTTGTACAATAATGCATTTAGATAGTGAGAAACACCAAACACACAAGATTTTAGAAAGGAAAATTACATTTTACACTTCATTATTGTTGAGGTTTTCAAAAATGTCATAAAGTCCAAAAAAAATGTCCCTATACATCTGCTAAGTTGCCATTAACTGTGAATATGGTGGATGTACCCAACCAACTCGTATTTTAAAGAGATGCGTTACAGTCTCCTTTAGTAAATCTTCGTGCACTGCAACTAGATTTAACTAGAAAGGGTAATTCTGTCAGAACTTAATAAATGGGATGATAACTGAAAAGTCCATGCATTTTTCTAATTTATGACCTCATGCTTAGTATTCAAAAGGGAGGAAATTGGGTTGGAATCTTTCAAAAAGCTAACACTATGCCTCAGTCACATCTTGACTAAAGAGAGATTCCCCCTGTTCGCCGCGGGTTATTGGGCTGGAGACAAAGAAACTGAAAAGCAGCTATGAAAAGCTTAGAGTTTATGGCAAATGGAGATGTGTTCACCATTTAAAATAAGCTCTTTTCCCCACTTCCTGCTAGGAATTTGTCAAAGAAGCCACATTAATTGTAAGCCAGGAAGACGCTCTGTCAGAGGATTGGAGGCAGCCTTTGTGGCACAGCAATTAATCATTATGAAAGGCAATTGAAGGTGTGGTTCTCACGTGTGATGCCATGTGCATGAATTTGGGGGGTGGGGAACTAACTGAAGGCTTCGGAACTTACATACATAACTCACATATAAGTAGTCAAGCAGGTCTCCAAGTTCCTCCTCTCTGAATCATGAGGGAGAGTCAAAAGCGTGACGGCAGCTGTCTGGTTTAGGAAGCTGAATAGCTTTAGAAGGAACGAGTCAAACCCTTTCGGCTAACATCCATATTGTCCATTTGGATATGATTATTATACCATATGTCAAAATAAAGCCAACTTCCTCTACCAGGAATGGCAAAAAAAATCACCAAAAAGATGTGACTGAGCTTAAAATAATCAACTTTAAAGTATTAGGTGAGATGGTTGGAAGAGATACTTTTAAAAGCATGAAAATGGCAGTTTCAGCCTGGGCTAGCATGTAGAATCATACCAAAGAGGTACTGGCATCTCACTGTAGGAAGAAATAGATTTGAATAGATTCTTTACCCTTTATTCATTTTTCTAGACATAAAGTTCCGAGCTGCAAAGTAATGCAAGAAAAATGCAAATGCCACACTATCCCTAGTGTCTGTGGAAGGAATTATGCCTTTCTAATTAATTATGCCCAAATGATAGTGATATACTTTATGAAAAAAATTTATTCTCCCTCATAAAAAGATTTGGATTCCTGTTAAAATCTCTTAAGGTTAATAACTATTTTATCCATTAAATTTAATATCACCTGTCTGTACAACCATTCACAGTGATTTCTCCTTATTGGAAGGGAATAATGTGTCTTTGTTCAAAGCGCAGCACTTCCAGCTTCAAATAAGCCTGTTAAGGCCAAGTTCTGCAGAGGGCGGAATAGGTGGCCTGCTCACAATGAGACCCCGCTATCCAAATGAAAAATCAGGTAAGGGTGCCTCTCCCAGTTATTTCTCCAAGGCATAGCCTCAAAGTTTATTGAGATACACAGTGAAAAATCAATAGAGAATGAATGAAAAGTTTATTCTATAAAATGACAATTTAGAGTTTAGAATACATTAAAATCCAGGATGCCCATAAGCACGCAGACCATTTGTGGGATTGTAGGTTTTTTTGGCAACATACTGTATGTCTTCATTCACCAGACTTCCCAGCATGTGTGTGGTATCTACTAGGTGCTTAATTATATCATGGAGCATGTTAATTAAATATCTGATCCCTAGCAAATGGCAAAAACCTTTAAGTATAGCCTAATTAGGTATAGCCAACCAATTATTTTCTTCTAGGCTAATCTGGGATTCTCCTTTTGTATTCTGATAGTTCTATTTTGGGTTTCTTGTATTTTCCCAGAAATTTGTGATTATTAGTTTGTCTGCAGTTGCCTAGTGTTAACAGCACACACAACAACATCCTCTCTGATTTCTAAGGAACCTCAGCCTTCATTTAATAGGGTCTACTGAAGTGTCACATGGACTTATACCGAGGAATGACTTTCCCTTCTGTGTCCATGCCTTTGTCACCCTGTGCTTTACTGGTGATTTGCTACTTTGTTAGTAATCCTGTAAAATCCACAAGGGAGGACCTAAAAAATCAGAATATATTGATAAAAATCTGTGTATTTATTCTTACATGCTTAAACTTCAGTCACCTTCAAAGTACTCTCCATTTAATGCGATCAATACACCTATTGAGATGTTTTCTCCACTGCTCAAACCAGTTTTTAACTTGTTAATTTTTATTCCTTTTAGTGCTTCTGCCTTTTTTTGTTTGTTTGTTTTACCTCTTCCTCATCGGCAAAACATTCCCTTTGAGGACTTTTTTCATCCTGGGAAACAAAAACCAAGTTGCCTGGGTGAGATTGGGTAAATAGGGAGAGTGGGGCATGGGGTCATGCCATTTTTAGCAAAAACTGCTGAACACAGCATGGTGTGGGCAGGCATGTTTGTAAATTACCTGTCATGAAATGAGCACATGAGTTGAGTCTTCAAAAAAATTCACTGAAGCCCAACACAGCCTCTCACAACACCAGCTGCTACAGTGTTCCTAGAACTCTCACCTAGCTGGGGAAGCCCATACTACAAGGGGCCCACCCTCCAGGAGATATTCTGGGGTTTGGGGCCCCCACCCCATACTCCCTAGATGGCATTACTAAAAAAAAAAAAAAAAAAAGTAGATTCAATGCAATCTCTATCAAAATCCTCATGCCATGTTTCACAAAAAAAATTTTTAGCCCTAAATTTATATTGGAACCACAAAAGATCCCAAATAGCCAAAGCAACACTGAGAAAGAATGAAGCTGAATGAATTGTATAACATGATTTTAACCTATACTACAAAGCCATAGTAATAATACAGTACAGTAAAAATAGTACAGTACTGGCATAAAAATAGACACAATAGACCAATGGAACAGAATCCAGGGCCCAGAAATAAACCTGCACATATATGAGGTCTGTCCAGAAGGTATCTAGCCATGAACTATGAAAAATGGAGACATTTATTAAAGAAGATACAAGATACAAGAAACGTTGTACACAGGACAGTGACGTCTCAGTCCCTTCAAAACAGGCACCCTAGTAAAAATAGGCACATGGAACAGTGGAACAGAACAGAGAGCCCAGAAATAAACTCAAGTCTTTATGGTCAATTAATATTTGACAAAGGAGGCAGCAACATAAAATGGAGTAAAAATAGCCTCTTCAACAAGTGGTGTTGGGAGAACTAGACAGCTACATGCAAAAAATGAAACTCGAGCACCAGCTTACACCATACACAAAAATAAATTCAAGGTGGATAAAAGATTTAAATATAAGATGTGACACCATTAAAGTCCTAGAGGAGAACATAGGCAGGAAAATCTCAGATATTTCACACAGCAACATTTTTACTGATATGTCCCCTAAAGGGACATAAAGGAAAGAATAAACAAATGGGATCTCATCAAAATAAAAAGCTTCTGCATGGCTAAAGAAAACAGCATTAAAATGAAAAGAGAACAGACTGTATGGGAAAACATATTTGCCAATGATACCTCAGACAAGGGTTTAATCTCCAAAATATATAAAGAACTTACATGACTCCACTCGAAGAAGACAAGCAACCCAATTAAAAAATGGGCAAAGGACTTGAACACACACTTCTCCAGGGAGGACATACAGAGGATCCAGAGACACATGAAAAGATGCTCAATATCACCAGCTATGAGAGAGATGCAAATTAAAACCATAATGAGATACTACTTCACACCAGTCAGAATGGCCATCATAAACAAAGCAACAAACAACAAGTGTTGAAGAGGTTGTGGAGAAAAGGGGACCATAGTGCACTGTTGGTGGGATTGCAGACTGGTACAACCACTATGGAAAGCAGTATGGAATTTTCTAAGAAAACTAAAAATGTATCTACCTTTTGACCCAGCAATCCCACTGCTAGGATTATATCCTAAGAACCCTGAAACACCAATCCAAAAGAACCTATGCACCCCAATGTTCATAGCAGCACAATTTACAATAGCCAAGTGTTGGAAGCAACCCAGGTGCCCATCAGTAAATGAATGGATCAAAAACCTATAGTACATTTACACAATGGAATTCTATGCAGCAGAAAGAAAGAAGGAGCTCCTACCCTTCCTAACAGCGTGGATGGAACTGGGGAGCATCATGCTAAGTGAAATAAGCCAGGAAGTGAAAGACAAATACCATATGATCTCACCTTTAACAGGAACCTAAACAACAAAACAAACAAACAAGCAAAATATAAGCAAAGACACTGAAATTGAGAACAGACTGACAGTCACCAGAGGGGAGAGGGAATTTCATGGGAAAAGGGGAAGGGTTTACAGGCACAAGTATAAAGGACACATGGACAAAAACTGGGGGGGAGTGGAAATGAGAGGGAGGTGGGGAGGGCTGGGGCGGTGGGCTGGGATGGGAGTAAAAGACAGAAAACTGTACAAGAACAACAATTAAAATAAATTTAAAAAAAAAAAGAACAGGCACTCTGGCACCTCACACAGTTCTCCCAATTGCCATCAGTTACCCCATAATTTCCTGAATCTCATAGATGGTCTGAAATCCTTTCCCTTTCAAAGATGATTTTAGTTTTGGGAAAAGCCAGAAGTCATAGTATGCCAAATCTGGGCTATAGGGGAGCTGAGTCGCCTGGGTGATTTTTTAAATGTATTTTATTGAGTATGCTATTAAAGTTGTCCCAGTTTTTCTCTCCTCCACCCTGTACCCCCATTCCCTCTGTCAATCACCCCCTTAGTTCATATACATAGGTCATGCCTATATGTTCTTTGTCTGTTCCATTTCCTATATTGTTAACAGCCCCCTGTCTATTCTGTACCTACCGATTTGTACTTCTTTTTTAGATTTTATTTATTTATCTTTAGAGAGAGGGGAAGGGTGGGAGAAAGAGAGGAATAGAAACTTCAATGTGTGGTTACCTCTCTGAGGTGGGGACCTGGCCTACAACCCAGGCATGTGCTCTGACTGGGAATCAAACTGGCAGCCCTTTGGTTCACAAGCCAGAACTCAATCCGCTGAGCCACACCAGCCAAGGCCCAATTTGTACTTCTTAATCCCTGCACCTTCTCCCCATTCTCCTCCTTCCCATTCCCAACTGATAACCTTCCAAATGATCTCTACATCTATGATTCTGTTTCTGTTTTGCTTGTTTGCTTAGTTTGTTTTTTAGATTCAATTGTTGATAGGTGTGAATTTATTGCCATTTTAATGTTCATAGTTTTGACCTTCCTCTTTTTCTTAAATAATTCCCTTTAACATTTCATGTTGTAATGGCTTGGTGATGATGAACTCCTTTAGCTTTACCTTGTCTGGGAAACACTTTATCTGCCCTTCAATTCTAAATGATAGCTTTGCTGGATGGAGTAATCTAGGTTGCAGGTCCTTGCTTTTCATCACTTTGAATACTTCTTGCCAATCCCTTCTAGCCTGTAAGATTTCTTTTGAGAAATCAGCTGACAGTTTTATGGGAACCCCTTTGTAGGTAACTGCTTTTCCCTTGCTGCTTCTAAGATTCTCTCTTTAACTTTTGGCATTTAATTATAATGTGTCTTGATGCGGGCCTCTTTGGATTCATCTGGTTCAGGATTCTCTTGCTTCCTGATTGTATGTCTATTTCCTTCACCAAATTAGGGAAGTTTTCTTTCATTGTTTTATCAAGTAAGCTTTCAATTTCTTGCTCTTCCTCTTCTTCTTCTGGTACCCCTATAATTCAAATGTTGGTACATTTGAAATTGTCCTAGAGGCTCCTTAGCCTATCTTCACTTTTTTTTTTTTGGGGGGGGGGATTCTTTTTTCTTCTTGCTGCTCTGATTGAATGCTTTTTTTCTTCCTTATGTTCCATATCATTGATTTGATTTTCAGCTTCATCCACTCCACTGTTGGTTCCCTGTATTGTTTAGTTCTTTTTCTGGAGGTTTTTTTTTGTCTGTTCTTCCATTTGACCCATATTTCTTTGTCTCCTCATTTTGGCAGCCTCCCTGTGTTTGTTTCTATGTATTAGAAAGAGCTACTTTGACTCCCAGTCTTGGTCACATGGCCTACTACAGAAAACTGCACCAGTAAGTTGGATGGGGTGGAGCCTTAGGTAATAGCCAGAGCAGGGCAACCCATGTGCACCAGGTTGATTATTTCTCCAATAAGGTGTCACCACTCTGTGGCTCTGCATCGAGGAGGGCTCAGAAAGGGGACAATGCTGCTGCCTGGCCTCTGGAGTTTTGTCTGGGAAGAAGCTGTCCCCTGACACCCTGATGCCAGACACTTCAGTTTCTCCTAATGTGCCACTGATGCCCTTCCAGTTGCTGCCTCAGTGCTGAGGACCAGAGGGATTGGGTCTGTGTAAGTCCTAAGTCCTTCATGTGCCCTTTAAAAGGAGACAGCTGAGAATCCTACAGTTTCTTCTGCCATCCCAACAGCCATTGGTTTTCATAGCCAGAAGTTATGGAGATTTATCTTCCTGGTGCTGGAACCCTAGTGTTGGTGGTCAGGTTTGGGACTGGGATCCCTTAGTCCTAAGATATCCCTCCTGATTTTTATCTGCCATGCATGGGTGTGGGGCTACCCACTCCATATCTCCACACATCTCTGCATCTTGGCCCCTCCTACCTGTCTAGATGAATGTGACTTGTTTAATTCCTTGGTTGTTAGACTTCCATACATCTCAATTTTCTGACAATGCTGGGTGATAGTTGTTTTGTAATTTAGTTGTAATTTTTGCTGTGGTTGTGTGAGGAGCTGAGCCATGTTTACCTATGCCTCCCTCTTGACCAGATGTCCTATGGTCACCTGGGTGATTTGATGTTTCACCAAAAAACTCTGGACAAGATGTGATGTATCAGCAGGTGCATTGCTGTGATGAGGCTGCCAACCACCAGTTGCCCATAGCTATAGCCTTCTGAATCATCTGACTAGCTTCTGTGGAGAAATGTTCAAGCCTAACACAAAGTTTGACATAGATCCATTGCTCCACTCAGTCACTTTTTAAAAGATTTTATTTGTATTTAATTTTAGAGAGAGAGGAATGGAGGGAGAAAGGGAGGGCTAGAAACATTGATGTGTGAGAGAAACATGGACCAGTTGCCTCTCGCACATCGCCAACTGGGGACCTGGCCTGCAAACTGGTCGTATGCCCTGACTGGTAATTGAGCCAGTTACCTTGCAGTTAGCAGGGTGGCACTCAAGTCCACTGAACCACACTAGCCAGGGTTCACTCAGTCATTTTGAATGCAACAGCCACACAGTACACATGCTCACTCAACAGCGTCTACCACCCCCACTGACTAAAACAGTGAGGCCGTCATTGTTCACACATGCGCATTCCAGTCCACTTTCCTTGGCTGCCAGGTTACATCAATGTTGCACAAACTGTTTTCTTTACGTTAACAATGGCTGGACTTTTTCTGGACAGACCCCATACAATCAACTAATATTTGACAGGACAGCCAAGAATACTCAATGGGGAAAGCATAGTCTCTTCATTAAATGGTGTTGAACAAAACTTGGTAATCACATGCAGGAGAATGAATTTGGACCCTTATTTCACGTAACTCACAAAAACGAATTCAAAATGGATTAAAAACTTAAATGTAAGACCAAAACTGTAAACACTTCCAGAAGGAAACATAGGGAGCAAAGCGCCTTGATCTTGGTCTTGACAATAATTTTTTTTGTTGTTTGAATTTGGCACCAAGAGCAAAGGAAACCAAAATGAAAATAAACATCTGCGACTATAAAAAAAAAAAAAAAAAAAAAAAAAAAAAAAAAAAAAAAAAAAAAAAAAAAAAAAAAAAAAAAAAAAAAAAAAAAAAAAAACTAAAAAGTTTGGCACAGCAAAAGAAATGACCAACCAAATGACAAGGCAACCTATGGAATGCAGTAAAATATTTGCAAATCATGTAGCTGATATGGGGTTAATGTACAAAATATATAAAAATTTATGCAACTCCAACTCCATAATAGAAAAACAAACAACCCAATTTTTCTAAATGGCCAAAACAGGTACACGAGAAGGGGCATAACACTAATCATCACTAATCATCAGGTGTATATCCAAAAGGAAATTAGTATCTCAAACAGATACCTGCGCCTCCCCTTGTTGCTGCAGTGCTGATCACAACAGCTAAGGTTTGCAAACAGCCCAGGTGTCTGTCGACGAAGGAATGGATAAAGAATATGTATACATATGGTGGTATAGTAGTGGTTACCAGGGACTGGGGAGAGTGAGGGAGAATGGGAGGTCTTGGTCAAAAACTACAAACTTCAAGTTATGAAAGAAATAGTTTTGAAGATCTAATGTACCACATGGTTACTAAAGTTAATGATATGTACTAGATACTTCAAAGTTGCTAAGGGAGTAGACCCTAAATGTTCTCACCACAAAAAAAATAAATGGTAATTATGTGACATGATGGAGGTGTTAGCTAAAGCTTGGGTGGTAATCATTTTGCAACATCTGAATGTATCAAATCAACATGTTGTACACCTTAAATTTACACAAAGTTATATGTCAGTTGCACCTCAACAAAGCTGGATGGGGAGCCACATACAATGTTATATGTCAATTAAATCTCCATAAAGCTGAAAGAGGAACCACATCCACTGATTTATAAGGAAGGCTTGTTTTCTTTGCTAATTGCCTGATGCCAATAATTTAGTTACTACCTGAATATTTCTCTTTTTAGTGATTTCAGCACTGGAGCTACCACCTTAATAAATGTGGTAATAAACTGAAAATAATTATGTAGGATTTTCTAGGAAGATATCACCTCCCTTCCCAGGCCCATTTTTTTAAAAATCTCTGAAAATAAAATACAACTCTGACAATCGTCATTCATCCAAATGCCCAAATATTCACTTTCAAAAATTGAGAAGAAAGGGGATTAAATATGTTCCATCCTTAAGGAAGTCCTTTGTAATTACGTTATAGTTCAACCATGACTTGCTTTCTATTTTAATCAGGACCTAACGCATGCCACAGTTATTTCTTCACAGAAGCAAACACAAACCTGCACCAATCTGCCAGGACGACACTGTGCACAAATTCTACCTGCCATTTCTTTGCTTTTCACTTCAGGTCTTCTTGTCATACTCCTCTGAGATTTAATCACGTACATAGCAAAAAAAAAAAAAAAAAAAAACCAAAAAAAAAACTTGGTGTTCATTCTCCTACTTCCTTGGAGCTATAATTTTAGTTTCTTTGTTATCTGCAGCATTATCTTTTCTAGTCCATCAAATTTAGTTGAAATGATTTCTTTTTGCTCCCTTGGAAGTTACACTTTTCCTCTGCAATCATGTTCTGCTGCAAAGCAGTAGGAAGTCTGCATTATTCTACTCTGTTTCCGCAACAGATTTTATTTCCTCTTAGGCCATGAATTTCTTGTGGGATCATATTTATCCTCTGGCCTTGAATTTCTTATGGGATAATATTTGTCCTCCATGTATATGGTATTGGTAATGATTGGACTGGGTGAGAGGACCTGTTTACAAAATATTTTCTTCAAATGTGGGATCGGTATACTTCCCAACAGTGTCCTGGCATTGAGGGTTGCACAGTTGAACCGCAGTAAAATGTCCTTTCACGGGGCTCCAATGATAAGTCACAGCTAAGACTCGTCAGGTACCTTATACATGGCTGGCTCTTCACAGAAATTATGTTTACCCACAACCACAATCCTGCGGGAGGACTCTTATTTGCATTTTTCAAAGGAAGACAAAGGATCGGGAAAATTAAATGACTTGCCCAAAGCATCATCCAGTCAAATCCTGGCTTGTGTTCCTATAAAGCTCATTTCACTGCCACACCACCCTGCCAGTCTAGTTACCAACAAAAACATTCCCTTGCCATTTTCCCCCTGCCCTGTAATAGTAATAAAATCCATTAACTCTGAAACCACACAGCAATCTGTATTCCAGGGCTGTGGTTGCAAACATCAGAAATTACCTGAGGTACGGATTTAAAATGCAGTTGTTGAGCCCTCTCTCCCAGAAACTCTGACTGCACATTTTACAGCAGGGCTCACACATTTGCATGAGTGCATCGTGTGCTCACAATACAGGTGAGGTGGCCTGAGAGTCATATTTGGAGGGACATGGGCTGAGTTTCCACTTACACCCCTCTGGACCACACCTGAGCTGGCCTCATGTTAAAATGCCTCCCCTTTTTCCATTAATTTATGCTGTAGGTTGTTGGATTTTGTTTAATTTTGGATTTTGCTTGATGGATGATATGAATTACCTATGGAAACTTTGATGACACATCACAATGTGAGTCAAAAACAAAATATTTGCTCTAATATTTGTGTGGATCTGGAGCAAGTCGATAATTTTTCATTTCTACCAATTCCTTTCTTTCATTTTTCCAACTCCTGTCATTGTCTGTGTCCCCTCCATGTTTGAGCTCCATCACGTTAATAGGAAACTACTCTTGCTGTCATTTGTTTAGTGAGACAACCAATGACATTAACTAACTACCTTTAAACTTTACTAGACTCTATGAGGAGTTCCAAGAATGAAAAGCCAAATAGATCCCTGCTCAGAGATACAAGTTTAAATGAATAAGAGTCATTTTTAAGAACTTACATGTTTACATTACATTCAGAAAGATGACAGAAACACCTTTCCCTGTGGCAGCTCCAGATTTGTGCCTCCTCGTAGCTCAAAGCCACTTACAAATACATGAACAACACTTCTGTTTAGTATCTCACTGTTGCACTAACTCTGGTTTAAATGAAAACTCGGAATCATTTGGGGGCTCTCTATACCTTAAAAATTTAAGTAAAGTTGGACTCAACAGCCAGTATCATGAC
Organism: Anoura caudifer; assembly: GCA_004027475.1. Classification (NCBI taxonomy): domain Eukaryota; kingdom Metazoa; phylum Chordata; class Mammalia; order Chiroptera; family Phyllostomidae; genus Anoura; species Anoura caudifer. The sequence continues at coordinate 8,752 of PVKU01011676.1, read as the reverse complement.
CTAGAAAATCCAGAAACCTCCCTTCTAGGATTTCTACGCATTCCTAACTTGATGTCCTTGGGTTCCATCTCAGAAATGAAATTCTGCCCCAACCGTGTTTGTACAGAATATCCATCCGCCCCCATGATTTCAGGAGTGTGAGAAGTTTACCGGGGATGATAGATGTTACGGGGAGGAATCAGACCATGCACCCCTCAGCCTTCTGCCGTGGCAGTGGCTCCAGCCCTCCTCTCCTTCATGTGGTCCTATTCCAAAGCCCACGCTCCCTCCATATCACCCTCCCACAGCCCACAATGCCTGGGAAGTACAATGCTATTCAACCAAGGGAGCTATTTATCATCTAACTATGACTAACCTCCCTGAAATTCTAATAAACCTTTCTCCATCTTGGTTACATCAGTAAAACCATCAGCTATATCCAATAAATGGAAAAATGCTAAAAAAAGAAAAACTAACGTTTTGAGTATAAAACCAGAAATTATTACTTGATAAATGCTGTTTATATGCCCACAATCCTAATGAAAACAAGAAATAGTAGCAGCTACATAATCAGTTATTTGTGCTCCTTTGAACAATCTATTTCTATCCTAACCCAGGTGACGTCTCAGCACCTAAAAATCAATGACAGGCTGGTGCTCTAAAATAATGCAATTACTCAAAGGAGAGCCCCTTCGGACACTCATAGCAAATTTACATTTAATCTATACATGTACTTTATATATTAATTTTCATTATGTACACAGAAAATTTAACCAAAAACATGAGAGGTAAAGGACATTCTTAGAGGTGAGTCCACTCTCAAAAACAGGTAAAACTGGGGGTCTGATAGTACAGTTGTCTAAACAGAAAGCCTGAAATCAGAGCCAGGTCTGGCCAGCAATCGCAGGAAAGCCCATGCCTCCCTGTAGTGCGATATCCTGCAAACTCAGAGCCTAACTTGGGCCTTGATAGCTAATAGGGGCTCCATAAAATGAATGAGTAATTCAGTAAGTATATTGACTGGTCTTGTAATACTAATTCCAAATCAGTGAAATGTCAATTTTATATTTAGCATTTTTATTTTTAAAAAGAAATTAAATGTATAATATATTTCAGAAAGATAAAGCAGTTTGTATATGCAAAAAAGTAAGTCTTCTGCTATTTGAAAACAATGGTTCCCTAGAATAGTTCCACCTTTAAGAACTCTGAACAGTGGTGATAATATGTACGCATAGCAGGAAGACATATCATTCTGATCTATTGTTGATGAATCAATTAATACATGTAATTAGATGGAAAATACAAATCACATCCCAATTGCTGCACTTTCCTCAGTATTGTTATTTATACATTTGAATGTGATGTTTTCCTCATGTAAAACCATGACATATCAGCCCTGACCAGCGTGGCTCAGTTGGTCGGACATCATCCTGCAAAGTGAACCTTTGCCAGCTCATTACCCAATCAAGGCACATACCTGGGATGTGAGTTCAGTCCCTGGCCAGGGCACAAACAAGAAGCAATGAATTGATGTTTCTCTCTCACATCAATGTTTCTCTTTCTCCCTCCCTTCCCCTCTAAAAATAAATTCTTTTTAAAAAACATGACAAATCACAACTTCCGGCCAAGATGGAGGCATAGGTGGACACACTATGCCTCCTCACACAACCAAAATTAAGGACAACAAAGATTTAGAAACAAGAAAACAACCAGAACTGACAGAAAATTGAACTGTCAGAAGTCCGACAACCATTCATCCAGACCAGTAAGAGGGGCAGAGTTGCAGCAGGAAAAAGTGGAGGTTGGTGAACCTGGGTGTGCAGGCAGCAGCTGGAAGACCCCAGGTGCACAGGCAGCGGCTAGCAGACCCCAGGCATGGGGCGGCAACAGCCAGACCCAGTGAGGCTGCGCAAGGTAGCTGGCTGACCAGGCAGTCCCATATTCATGTGCAGATAATCCAGGCAAAAATGGGGATCCAGACAGACCTTACAACCTATGGCCCCAGCACCAGGAAATAAAACCTAAAAACACCGATTGAAAACACTTGTGGGGGTTGAAGTGCCAGGAGAGACTCCCAGCCTCACAGGAGAGTTCATTGGAGAGACCCACAGGGTCCTAGAAGGTACACAAGCAAACCCACATAGAAATCAGCACCAGAAGGGCCCAATTTGCTTGGGGAAAGTGGGGGAAGGGACTGGAATTTGAGAGAGAGCAGAGCAGGCGTCATTGTTCCCTCTAGGACCCCACCCCCACATACAGTGTCACAACCCAGCAACTGGGCTGCCCCACCCTGGGGAACACCTAAGGCTCCGCCCCTCACTATGTAACAGGTGCGTCAAGACAAAAAAAAATGGCCCAAATGAAAGAATAGATCAAAGCTCCAGAGAAAATACAACTAAGCAATGAAGAGACAGCCAACCTATCAGATGCACAATTCAAAGCACTGGTGATCAGGATGCTCACAAAATTGGTTGATTTTGGTCGCAAATTAGAGGAACAAATGGGGGCTACAATAAGTAAAATGAAGAAAAATGCACAGGGAACCAATAGTGATGGGAGGAAAACTGGGACTCAAATTAATGGGGTGGACCAGAAGGAAGAAGGAAACAAACAGAAAAGAATGAGGAAGCAAGGATTCAAAAAAATGAGGAGAAGCTTAGGAACCTCCAGGACATCTTTAAACGTCCCAATATCTGAATTATAGGGGTACCAGAAGGGGAAGAAGAAGAGCAACAAGTGGAAAACTTATTTGAGCAAATAATAAAGGAGAACTTCCCCAATCTGGCAAAGGAAATAGACTACCAGGAAGTCCAAGAACCTCCTCTGGAGAGTCCCAAAGGTGGACCTGAGGAGGAACACACCAAGGTACATTATAATTACATTTGCCAAGATTAAAATGAAGGAGAGAATTTTAGAAGCAGCAAGGGATAAAGGCAGAGTCACCTACAAAGGAGTTCCCATCAGACTGTCAGCTGATTTCTCCAGAGAGACCTTACAGGCAAGAAGGGGCTGGAAAGAAGTATTCCAAGTCATGAAAGTCAAGGACCTACATCCAAGATTGCTCTATCCAGCAAAGCTGTCATTTAGAATGGAAGGGGAGATAAAGCACTTCTCAGAGAAGGTCAAGTTCAAGGAGTTCATCATCACCAAGCCCTTATTATATGAAATGTTAAAGGGACTTATCTAGGAAAAATAAGATAAAAAATAGGACAGTAAAAAGACAGCAAACTCACAGATATTAACAACCACACCTAAAACAAAAGCAAACTAAGCAAACAGCTAGAACAGGAACAGAAACACAGAAATGGAGATCACATGGAGGGTTAGCAAAAGGGGAGTGGGAGGAGGAGAGAGGGGGAAAAGGCACAGAGAATAAGTAGCATAGACAGTGGGTAGAAAATAGACAGGGGGAGGGGAAGAATAGTGTAGGAAAAGTAGAAGCTAAAGAACTTATGACACATGGACATGAACTAAAGTGGGGGAATGTGGGTGGGAGGGGGTGTGTAGGATGGAGGGGAATGATGGGGGAGAAATGGGATAACTGTAATAGCATAATCAATAAAATATATTAAAAAATAACAAATCAAAAACTGCTCATCTTATAAAATAATCACATTTCTCTATTTGCTCTTTGTTTGCAAAATCAAGCTTCCTTTGTTACATTTTTGAATTGACTTAGAAGCTGTTGATAGAGGAAGGCAGTTCCAGCCAATGGAACAAACCACTTGTGTAAAAACACATGTGTGTTTGCTGACATCCTGACAGACAGTGACTGTGTTACTGGCCTGTGGGTTGGCACTTGCCACCAACAGAAGAGTTGGCTGGAGCAACTGCTGTGACAGGGACTTGAAGGTTAGTCTGGGAAGCTTCAAGAGGAAAAGAAACTTAAAACAAGTGAGAAAAGAGACCATTTCAGTTCATTGCATATGTTGTGCGAATGATGGGAAAGAGAAAGAGTAGCTGGTAGGACAAGCTAAGGTTTAACAGGGAGAGAGAACACATAGAACAAGAAGAGAACTATAAAGCAAGGCAAGAGGCCTGCAATCTAGAGTTTCCATGTAATTCAAATTACAAATGTCAGTCATTGTAAATAAAAGATTAGAGCTGAAAGGAGTCTCACATTAAAAATTTTGACTTTTCAAAATAAATAAATGAATAAATGAATGAATGAATGTATGAATAAAGGAATAAATAAATGAATGAATAAATAAAATTTTGGCTTTTCTCTCCACCCCCTAAATCAGCAGTCACCAACCTTTTTGGCACCAGGGACCCGTCACTCTTGCCTGCCAACCACTCACCTCCTGCTTTGCAGCCGGGTTCCTAACTGGCCACAGACTGGTACCAGTTGGCAGCCCAAGGTTTGGTGATCCCTACTTTAAATGATACAGGACTTTTCTCTCCAGTGTTCTGGTAAGTGGCTCTACAGACTCCTGTTTAACATGACTTAGAGTAATGGATTTCCTTCTTTACTAAGAAGAACATCCCCATGTTAGAAAGCTCCTAATTGTTAGAGCATTCTTTGTCTTGGTGACATTCACGCACCATTGAGTGGGAGTGATGTGTGGAACCACACAGAACAGCCTACCTCCCACCTGCTGACCCTCAGAGGATGACAAAGACAGAAAGCCTGTGCTCTGAGATGTTACAGATTTTTCCCCTTTCATCATCCTGGCTGCGTTAAAGTTTGAACATGTCTACACTTCATTTCTTACTCTCCTTGCTCTCCTTTTGTCTCTCAACCTAGTATCATCTGATTACCGATGATTTTTGCACACCAATGCAGCATCTCCATGCCTACCTTTGAAACTGTACTAAAAAGACACTAAAGAAAATATACATAACATTGACAATAATGCTCAGAGAAAAATATATGACCATTAAAACATCAGCAGGAAAATCTACAACATTCCACACAGCAACATCTTCACTGATATGTCCCCTAAAGTAAGGGATATAAAGGAAAGAATAACCAAATGGGACCTCATCAAATTAAAAAGCTTCTACATGCCTAAACAAAACAGCATTAAAATGAAAAGAGAACCAACTATATGGGAAAACATATTTGCCAATGATACCTCAGACAAGGGTTTGACCTCCAAAATATATAAAGAACTCACACGACTCCACCCCAGGAAGACAAAAAAACCCAATTACAAAATGGGCAAAAGACTTGAACAGACACTTCTCCAAGAAGGACATACAGAGGGCACAAAGACATATGAAAAGATGCTCAGCATCACTAGCCCTCAGAAAGATGCAAATTAAAACCACAATGAGATACCACCTCACACTGGTCAGAATGGCCATCATAAACAAATCAACAAACAAGTGTTGGAGAGGATATGGAGAAAAGGGAACCCTAGTGCACTGTTGGGGAATGCAGAATGGTGCAGCTACTGTGGAAAACAGTATAGAATTTCCTCAGAAAACTAAAAATGGAGCTGCCTTTGACCCAGCAATTCCATTGCTGAGACTATACCCTAAGAGCCCTGAAACACCAGTTCGAAAGAACCCATTCACCCCAATGTTCATAGCAGCCCAATTTACAATAGCCAAGTGCTGGAAGCAACCTAAGTGCCCATCAGCAAATGAATGGATCAAAAAACTATGGTACATTTACACAATGAAATTCTACGCAGCAGAGAGAAAGAAGGAGCTCTTTGCAGCAGCATGGATGGAACTGGAGAGCATTATGCTAAGTGAAATAAGCCAGGTGGTGAGGGACAAATAGCATATGATCTCACCTGTAACTGGAACATAATCAACAAGAGAAAAAAGGAAACAAAATATAACCAGAGACATTAAAATTAAGAACAATCTAACAATAGTTAGAGGGAATGGGGGAGGGCACTGTGGGGAGAAGGGTTTTCAGGAACTACTATAAAGGATGCATGGACAAAACCAAGGGGGTGGTGGAAGCAAGAGAGGGAGGGAGGAGGGTTTGGCTGGGCTGGGGGCAGTGATGGGGAGAAAATGCAGACAGCTGTGATTGAACAACAATAAAGTAATGTATGAAAAAATAATTAAATATTATATTTATGATAATATAGGCACATAAAATAAATAATAAAAAGACATTAAGATATGCTTATTCTCAAGCTGGCGGACAAGACCAAACCCTTATATTATCTAGTTTTTTACATTCATCACCCTTTTCCTTGAACCCCTGCTTCACCTGCCTCTGGATTCTCTTCTACCTCTCTTGCTTCCTTTCCTTCTACCAGACCCTTAAGTGCTAATATTTCTCAGGGCCCCATATTTTATTCTGTTTGTTTTTTTATTTTTTTACTCTCCCTCTTCCAGGCAACTTCATTTGTTCCCATAATTTTAATTACTCCTCTCAGGTTACAAAATTACAATTCTTTATTAGTCGCACAAGCCTCTTTTCTAACCTCTGTAAATCTGTTTATTGTAAATCTCCACCAACATGTTCCAGGGGCTCTTCCAAATTAACATGTCTACAATGGATCTTTTACTCTCCTCAAATGTGTTTCTCACCTTATACCCCCCAGAATCACCATGGGTGGTGCCCCCATCCAACCAGCCCCGCAGATCAGAAATCTGGGGGTCACCTTTCAGTCTTTCCTCTCCCTCTCCTCTACCTCAACCTTGCTTCCTTCACAAATCCAGTTGCTTCTACCTGCCTTGTAGTTCAGGATATCTTTATCTCTTGTCCAAACTCTTAACAGATCTTCTGAGTTTTGCTCCTTAAAAGCAATCTTCCATATTACCACCAGCATGATTATGGGAAAAGACTTACATCATGTCATTCCAACTGCTTAAAGTTCTTCACTTGTTTTCTGTCACCTATAAAATAAAGCCCAAACACTTAGCATGGATAAAAGGACTTCACAATCTGCCTGCTGAGTGTGTTTCCTCCTTTGCTCCTGACAATCTCCCCCAGGCTTTCTAGGCCTTGGCAGTGCTAATAGTTCCATCTGCTTATAAGATGCTAATCCCACTCACCTGTCTCCATCTTCTCACTTCCTGATAAACAAGTCAGCATTCACAGTCATTTCAAATTTTACTCTCAACAACAGCATTTCCTGACTCAGCCACACTCTTCTGTGTTAACTCTTTTCTCCTGCATATTTATATTGTAGCCTTAGTCACGTCACATTGCAATGTATACGCTCACCTATGTATCTACCCAGTGGGACTCTAAGCTCCTTGAAAAAAAGAGTCTGTCTCTTTCCCTCTTCCTCTGGAATATAGTAATTCATAGGCACTCAGTAATCCAGCGAACATTTATTAAATAAACAAATGTAGTTACTAAAATCCAGAAGTTGTCATAAAATTTAGTCTAGTAAGGAGAATATATAAATAACCATTAAAATATGACATATTCTGCATGTTCTATCAGAGGCATGCACGAACATCACAGGAACAGGGCTGCACTGACTGCTCACAGCCCACCTCGTCGTGGGCCCTAGTAAACACCCCCTCCAGGCTGGACACATTCCTTTGTGAATGAGAGCTATTAGACTCTGGGAAAATATTGAAAACCCCTACTTCCTCATCCTAAAGGAGAGAAACAAAGAACAAAAACAGAAAGAGAAAGCAAAAATGAAACAGGAAAAGGCTAGTAGTGTATGGGGCAAAAAGGTGTGGGGGGTGGTGGGGGCAACAGGCAATGGCTGAAGGGTGGAGAGCCTGGCTCACAGGCACCAAATAGATATTACAGAATAAATAAGAGAATAATAAGTGGTGACGGATAAAGGCAGAGTAAGAAAAGGCAAGATAGTAGGTTTCATAATACAAAAAGCTGTGATTTTAACGACTAGCTCTCTCTTGGGTGTGATTAACCTCCCATTGAGTGGAGTTTCCGTACTATACATTGGTTCACTCAATGTTACCTGAAAACCACTAATTAAGTTCAACCTTCATGCTCAAGACTGTGGACTATGATGGGAGGGAAGCAACCCATTTTTAAGGAGTTTAGTAAAACCACCAGAGGAAATGACAATAAATATCTGATTGTTGATCGATCCCACTATAAATTCAAAATCACCACCTCAAACAAGCCCACAGTCTTGCCCAGCAGTCTCACTAAGCTTCCCTGACTGACTCACCTTCCCTCATCACGATAACATTTTCAAACCTTCCCCACCCTTCTCAACCCCTTGAGATCAGAAGAGGACTTGACCTACTTACTCTTCAACGAGGGGTGGGGGTGTAGGGTCCTGTAAATGGGTATTCTCTCACCTTTCAAATGTAAGACATACATACCCATCTAGGGCTGTATCTAGTTTATCTTCTCTGTTAATACTTTAGGATTATCTCTTTTCTTAGATCTAGTCTTCCATCTTGCATGGGAGCCCGTATCCCTTGCTCCAGATTTCTTTTGTATGTTAACTTCTCCCTCATAACGAAATCATTCCGGTTTTAAGATTCCTTAAATCTATCCTTGACCACATATTTCCCTACAGCTCTCAAGTCTAGTTTCTTTTATTCCCAAACTTCTTTAAAATGTTGCTGTTGTCATTTACATTTTATCTCCCCATTTCTTCATCTCACCTCCTCCATCCACTCTGGTATGCTTTGTCTCCTTATCACTCCACCAAAATAGCACTTGCTAAGGTCATCAATGGACTTCATGTCCACAGATTTAAGAGCTAATGTTCAGTCACCTTCTTTTACCCGGTTATGCAAGCCTCCAACCTCTCAGTCATCACGTCCTGAGCAAACCCAAGCTAACTCTCTTGTATGTCCACTTTCCTCTATCTCAGCTGCCACCATCTGGTGCAGGTCTCATCTGGACCACTGCAAG
>PVKU01011675.1:29622-41568 GCA_004027475.1 Anoura caudifer | reverse complement strand
CCCCAGTCACGTCCTTGGGGAAGTCCTTTCCATCCCCCCTGGCTCAGGGCATGGCCACAGCTGTTTAACATATCTATGAAACCAGTTAAAGGTTATAGATATGTTAAATGACCATTCTGGAGGTTATCTTGCAGCCCTATTGCTATGCAAAAAACAACTCAATGGCCCTGTTCCATTTGTCCCTTCCCCCAACTCATACGTGTGGGAGAAGTGGTGAGGACATCTTATATGTCCCTCTAATATTCCCCGGACACCCTGAGTTCTGGGCCCATTCCAAATCCCTATTTTGGGGGCCCCCCTCTTGGCTGCACCCTGTTACAGGTTCAGACATATACATTATTTTGTTAGAATACGGCTATTACGGTGATAATATTATGGTGACTCATTTTAGTCTGGAATTTCAAAGACTAGAAGAGTTTGTATTATTAACATCCATAGGAGTTAAAAACTAAGTATCATGGCATATTTAAAAGTAGGTTCTTTCCAGCCATGTGTAATGGACATTTAGAATGGGGGAGACAACATGGAAAATTCATGTTTTACAACAAAGGCATTTTATCTCCTCGTGTAAGTAAATCCAACCTAAAGTGCCTCTTAACTCTGCCTCAGAAACTGCAGGGGACAGGATTTTAATCAGCAATGAGTGCCCTGAATATCCTGTGGTTAGCAGCAGAACGAATATGCTCTTACATTGCAAGTGAGCGTCTGATACATGAGACAGAGGTGACAGTCACGTTCAACCCACCACTGAGCACTTCCAACCATCTTGGCTGTTACTTTTTTTAAGAGTCTGTTTCTTAGAGTGATTTTAGGTTTACAACAAACTTGAAAGGGTGGTACACAGATTTACCCCCCTCACCCCTACACATGTGTGGCCTTTCTCTTATCCACACCCCCTCCCAGAGCGGTACACTTGTTACCAAGCACGAACCTGCGCTGGCACAACATAATCACCCCAAGTCCACGGTTTACATTATAGTTCTTTCATAATTTGTACATTCTATGGGATTGGACAGATGACATATATCCTTGATAATAGCTTACAGGGTATTTCCACTTTTCTAGTAATCCTCTCTGTCCTCTGCCTACTTGTCTTCCCCAGCCCCCATCACCTGTCAACCACGGATCCTTTCACTGTCTTCACAGTTTTGCCCTTTCCAGAATGTCATATAATTGGAATCATGCAGATTGTAGCCTTTTCAGGTTGACTTCTTGAATTTAGAACTATACTTTAAAAGTTCTTTAATGTCATTTCATGGCTTGATAGTTTATTCCTTTTTAGTACTGAGTAGCATTTTATTTTTCCATTGTCTGGTTGTACCAAAGTTTATTTATCCATTCACTTAGTGAAAGATATCTTTCTTGGTTGCATACAAGGTTTGACAATTATGAATAAATCTTCTGTAAACAGCTATGTGCAAGTTTTTGTGCAGACTTAAATTTTCAGCACTTCTGGGTAAATACCAAGGAGAGCAATTGCTTGATAATATGGTAAGTGTATGTTTAGTTTTATAAGAAACCTCCAAATTGTCCTCCAAAGTGGCTGCACCATTTTGCATTTCCACCAGCAGTGCATGAGATTTTCTGTTGTTTACATCCTTGCCAACACGTGGTGTCTGTGTTACGGATTTTGGTCATTCCAATAGGTGGATAGTGGTATATCACTGTTATTTTAATTTGCATTTCCCTGATAATGTGTGGTATGGAGCATCTTTTCTTTTACTTACTTGCTGTCCATATATCTTTTTTGGTGAAGTGTCTGTTAAGGTCTTTGGCCCATTTTTAAATCAGGTTGGTTGCTTTCTTAGTGCTGAGTTTTGAGAGTTGTTCATATATTCTGGATACTAGACCCTTATCAGATATTTCTTTTGCAAATACTTTCTTCCAGTCTGTGGCTCATTTTCTCATTCTCTTGATAATGTCTTTTGTAGAGCTCAAGTTTTTAGTATTAATGAAGTCCAGCTTTTCAGTTATTTCTTTCGTGGATTGTGTCTTTGGTGTTTTATCTAAAAATTCATTGTCAGGTAGAAGGTCACCTAGCTTTTCTCCTATGTTATCTTCTAGAAGTTCCGTGTCATTGAATTTTACATTTAGATTCATGATAGATTTTGAGTTAATTTTCATGAAGGATAATAATGTGTCTAGATTTATTATTTTTTTGCATGTGTATATCTAGTTCTTCCAGAAGCATTTGTTGAAAGCTATTATGTTTTAAGAAGGATGGAGGAATTCCTCAGTATTCAGAGGAAAGACAGCCAGATGATGAAGAGACTCTAAACTCTGCCACAGGAAAACAAGCTTAATGTTCACGGAGTGCTGAAACTTGGGAAGGGAAAACCATCACAGACATGACTCCTCTCTTTAGATGTTTGAAGTGTCATCAGATGTACAAATGATTAAATGTTTCTGGTCTCAGAAATCTGGCCAGCAATTAGAAAGAAATAGGTTGCAGCTCCTTTTAAAATTTTTCTGAAAAACAGATTTCCAAAAATGGGATTTGTTGGTACAAGAGGGAATGGGTTCCCTGTTGCTAGGTGCTTCCACAGTGTGTAGTTCAGCTTTGGGAAGTAGAAGGACTAGATCATTTAAAAAGTCTTTTCTAATATTGAGACTCTTGGCTTTTAAGCCTTGGTGAGGGGCACAAATCAGCCCTTGTAAATGCATAGCAGTCAAGGAGAAGGACAACACAATTTGACTATACTTTGGAGCAACTTAGAAATAATAGTGAGAAAACAAACAAACAAAAGTGGCCGTTGGAGCCAGGTGTATAAGCTTATTTTTTGGGGTAGGCTGACTTTGCTGTGGCTTTTACTAGAGGGCCATTTGCCCACTTTATAGCTGTCTGCCAACCCACAGTGACAGGCAAGCTTGGAAATAGGTGTGTTTAAACCACTGGGGGCATGCGATCCAGGTTCTGGAAGTGCCAACTAGAGAACTGCACTGCTATCTAGCCACATAGCCAGGCGTCCTGATGTCCTCTGCATATGATGCTGGGATATCATAGCCTGGAATAACTCAATGGGACCTTCATTTTTTTTTAAAGGCAAGTACGTATTAAACTTCTGTTACGCAGCAGTCAGGAACTATACTGAAGTTGGCCATGTTTCACAGAGTTACATAGAGAACAATTTTCACTCATTATTTCTTTGGAACTGATTTGCAGTCCAATACACCAGAGATTTCTATTCACTGACCATTGTAAAACTAAATATTTTGTTCCTTCACCGAGAAATTTCATCATGCCTTGATGTATTTCATAAATGATATTTCCATGAAAAATGTATGAGGGAAAGAGGCTAGGAAAAAAATGTTTATTTTCCTAGTTGAGAACATTGAGATGGCATTAATTTTTGTTGTGCTGGCTGCATTAATTTATAATTATATACAATAAGTATTATGGTTGAAAACCCTAATATATGCTAACATTTGGCAGCATGGAATGACAGTGAGCTAATTAATCATTCTCTCTTCATGCTTTAGATAGGCATGGTTTGCATAGTCGCCACAGACCCTGAGTGACACTCTGAAAGAGGAAGCTAAACTTGGAAACCATCTTGATTGTTATGGAACCAAGTATCTCATGAGTGAGAATCAGGGCAATAATTTAATTTATTAACTTACCCAGAATTTAATTCCAGGATAATACTGTTTTTTTTAAATAGGTTTTCTTTCCTCCCTTCCTCCCTTCATACTTCCTTTTTTCTCTACGATAACATTGGTGTCATCCAATATTTCTCTGTTTTCATTGTCCCTCACAGAACTCAGTTACAGAAAGTCACTCTCACTCCTAATTCCTAGCTCACTGTTCTCTCTCACCTTTATAATGATCAATGATCATTGCTTTACATTTATATCAGCTATTTTGTTTCATATACATCTTTATATTACATATTTCTTTAAATAATTTTTAGAAATGGGCAGAATCTACATGACATATACATTAAAAAAAATGCAGGCCAGAAGGCACCACCATTAATAGATGAAACTGTTTGCATTTCACAAGTACTTTTGAACGTCTTGGGCTTTGCATTCCACACCAGAGAATCAGGCTCTATCCTAAGAAAACATCTTGTATGAACATATGAAACATGCCAAACAAGGAATTTGCCATCTTCAGAGTGTTTTCATATTAAATGGAACTTTACTGAGAGAGGTTTTACAAAATGAAGTTTGGACTCTCTTTACCAGTCTCCCCAGCCCCCAAGATAAAGAGAAACCATTGTATAATTGCACATACCTCTTCAAATTCAGAGAACTACTACACCCTGGACAGGGCTAGAGACATCGGAGAGGGGCAGTGAAATGTTGATGTCTGTGTAGACTAGACGGGGCTGGCCGAATGGGCGCGGGAGCAGTGGTGGTCCAGAGAGCCGTATTGCCAGAGAAGTCATTAGCTGAGGTGGGGAGGTCCAGCTGGTGCTTGGAGTGCTAGTTATCAAAGTTGGCTGCATGTTGGAATAACCTGGGAAGCTTTTAAAACTAGGAAAGTGGAGAGGTCAGTGTGATAACAGTCTTTTTGGGGGGTGGGGTGGGGAGGGAGGAGAGGGTTTGTTTGCAGCAGAACTGAATCATTATTAGCCTCTGGAGGGTATGGGTTGCTGTCCAAAGAGCTTCCATGTGGAGCTTTAGAAAGACACCAGTGACTCATCCTCACGAATCTGTTCTAGGTAAGGGCTCTATTTTTGTTTGAGCATTGTGGCTCTCTAATGCCGTCTTTAATGTTACCCCTGCATTATTCCTCAGGGAGAGGCATTGCACCCACAGAAGGAACCAATCTGTTTACTTTTTTCAAATGACACTTTCACAATCAATACCTATGAAAGGCTTGTGGTACTTGCAGGACCTGGAGCTGATTGCTTAGTGCTGAATGCTTTCTCCACCACTTACTAGCGGTATGACTCCAGACACGTTATTTAACTTCCTTATCTATAGAGTACACACAGTAGTAATGCCAGCCTCTTAGGTTTTTATTGCAAGTATGAAATGATGTAATACAGGCACGCAATGCTGAAGATGGACTGAGCTAGAGTACACAACAGGCCAGTTGGTCTCAAAGTGTATCCCTAGACCAGGAGCATCAGGGTCACCTTGGACTTGTTAGAAACGAAATTCTGTTTTCATCAGAATTTCTGGAGATCTGAGTTTTAACAAAAAGATTCTGGTGTTGACTGACGTTTGAGAGCCACTGTGTGAAGGGTTACTTGTGGATGTTTAATTAATTCCCACCAGCATACATTTCAAGTAGCAAATTCACTCTGGTGGTTATTACTTGTGTTAAAAAAAATCCTCTTCTACCTAATTAAACTAATTACATTTAAATAGTCAAACCATTCTCCTTAATTCACAATCCAAACAATTACTTTCAAGCGATTTATTTATAATTATCACCTCCATCACTGAAAGATGACTACAAAATTTTCCAACTAGGTGTACTGAGAAAAAAATTTCAGCATTGCTCTGGGGTATAGATTTGGAAAATCTTTGGAATGAGGGTGGCTAGCTATCTGGGATTTTGAAGTGATGGGCCTGATTAAAGTCCTCCAAACTATGATAAACCCAGCTAAGTAGGTGGGATGATACTGTTTATAAAGGGCCTTGCAGTCAGTAAAATTAAACTTGATCTAGTAAAAGTCAGTAGTGACCATTGAACTTTTTCTGAGTATGGGAGTGATGCAGTGGGTGGGAAGTGGAAAGGTGAACTGTAGTGGGGAGGGCTGGATATCCAAGGCCAGCATCATGGAGGTGGCCAAACTCTGAGGAGTTAGGAGATTTCAGAGGTCTTCAACTATAGTGCTCTGGAAGAGGCTGGGAGAGAAAACTCACTGGCCTCTTCCAGAGATCGACTATATGTTAAATTACAATAAAAGCAATGTTGTTATTAGGCCCAGGGATGTCATCCAAAGGGGCATTTTCTAGTGGGGATTGGAGCCATAGGATTTTGCATATACAGTATAGGCAATTACTTTGTATTTCTAGGTGATCTTCCTTCACTGGTTAATGGGTGGAGGCACAGGCTGAAAAGACAAAACAAGTGATCTGGACCCCTTCAAAGGTCCTGAGATTGGGGGAGAATTTCACTTCAGAAGCATGTATTTTCCAGGGTTTGTGACAACTGTACTGGATACTAAAGTGGACAAATGATGTAGACTCTAGTGCCTTAAGCTGAGTGTGTGTGTATGTGTATGTATGAGAGGGAGGGAGGGAGGGGAGGAGAGAGAGAGAGAGTGAGAGAGAGAGAGTGAGGGAGAGAAAGGCTCCGGTTTTGCTTATGGGAGTCTATCCTTTGCCTTTACAAAATTTTGTGAGTCATTCTGGGATTGGGTTCTTTTCTCAGGAAAGAACAGGTGTTCTGTGGTCTAGAGCCTTCCTCATGGGGTCTAAGTGGGAACCACTTTGACTCCCTTTTCTTGCAGAACTTTTGCTTAAAGATGTCTAGGTTCTCAGAGTCAGGTGCCTTTTAGTCCATGGTTTTGGGGCTTGTAGTAGTTGGGTGCTGAGTGTCACAGAATCAACTTTTTGTCAGGGTCACTGTAGCATGAAAGATTTTTCTCTAGGGTAGATTTTGAGGTAGAAAGTGGGATGGTAGACCCAAGATTTCTAGGGATGCCTTACTTGGCACTT
This sequence comes from Anoura caudifer, assembly GCA_004027475.1. NCBI lineage: Eukaryota > Metazoa > Chordata > Mammalia > Chiroptera > Phyllostomidae > Anoura > Anoura caudifer. Next base: position 34,947 of record PVKU01011675.1, on the reverse strand, counting down.
GTCTATTGTAATGATAAGGTAGACTTACAGAGTATTGTGATCATCTATTTGTAGGAGGTTTTAGGAACTAGACACCTTATAAACCTGGGAGGTCATTTAGATTCTGCTCAAACACATCCTAATTTAGAAGCACACTCACGTTTTGGTAGGTGAGGTTGTCCAAAATCACCAGGATTTCCTCTATGTATTTAATGAGTTCCATTTCTCAAACTGGAAAACCATCAGCCAACGGGACTATTTAAGACATCACTTCCTCTTTTCCTCTCCCCCTTCCTATTAATGATCTATATACCTATTCTATCTATCTATCTATCTATCTATCTATCTATCTATCAATCATCTATTTCATTTCACCTCTTTGTTTAGATGAGGATTACACAATCATAGCATTTGTGGGTGAAGATACTTCTATTGTTTGAATAAGTAAATCACTCCTCTTAAAGCTTTAGCCTTTAGAACCTATTTAAAGAGCAGCACAAGATCCTTTGAGTGACGCTCTAAGTTACTGCTGTAGTTCAAAAAGCAGTTTCAATTCAGGCTTAAGCACCACAGAGCTGGGGAACCTAATCAACAAAACACACAAAGAAGCAAAATATAACCAGACACATTGAAATTAAGAACAAACTGACAGTAACCAGAGAGGAGAGGGGAGGGGGTAATGGAGGGGAAAGGGTGAAGGGCTTACAGGAACAACTATAAAGGACCCCTGGACAAACCCAGAGGGGAGTGGGATTGAGGGTGGGAGGTGGGGATGGCTGGGGGTTTTCCGGGAGCAGTGGAGGGAAGATGGAGACAACTGTACTTGAACAACAATAAAAAATAAGTTAAAAAAAGCAGTTTCAGTGAAATAGGAATGAGTCTGGATATAGTGCTGGTTTAATGCTTCCCATCGTTTCTTCTTGATCTTTCTCTCGAGCAGCTCCCACCTGTAGAGATAAGTATCAGGTTCCTTTGATGCAGAGGCAAAATGTGGAGGTAGAAATCCCCTTTCAAGAGGACAATGAAAGGATCAAGATGGGCATTTTGTTTTCTTTTTCCCAGAGTGTCTTCTTAATAATACAATAGCTGAAAGGTCACCCTTATAATTCAGAAAAGTCAGAAGGTTACAAGTGAGAGATCTTAAGAAAAAGTGGATAGAATCCCTATCAGGAAAAGAGCAACTGGTTGTGTGTGAGTGTATGTGTGTGTGTGTGTGTGAGAGAGAGAGAGAGAGTGAGTGAGAGAGAGAGAGAGAGAGAGAGAGAGAGAGAGAGAGAGAGATGGAGAGAGAAAGACTATCATGCATTAAACATTTTAGAAAGTGGAGGCACAGCTGGTGCCAGGACAGTGAGTCATGTGCTCTCTGAAACATCAAATAATCCTTCTCTGTTTGTCTACTTCGCAATTATGGACTGTCAAATTTCCTTCTGGTATTTGTTTTAAAAATAAGTGCCCAGCCAGAGCGTTTAACCCCTTCCATGCTTTCCAGCTGTTCTACTTGTATTGTTTACTCAAATGTCACCCTGAGCTGTTGAAACCTGCCCATGTGGCATTATGTTCTGTAACCTTTCATTTCACATAGGTCAACACTTGGCTTTTAATTGCTAGCAAATTTCAGGCACTACTGACTCGGGCTGGGCTGCTAGAGGTGAAAGGCTTTATCTCCCTGGAATCCTTGTGAAATAGCCAGTCACTCAGAAAACCATTTTGAATCTTTTACACAAAGCAAAAAGATGAATGTTTACTGAGGTGTCATAAAGGGGATACATATTACAAACTAGTAGCTTTTTCATTGCCTTCTCCTCCTCATATTGGCGATTACTCTGAGTTGCTGGCTAGGTTCTGTGGTCTTTTGGAAGCTTTGGCCCATAGACAGGTAAATGTGTTATTCAGTCTTATCATTATTATTGTGATTTATTTCCAATCAATATTTGGATGCAGGAACATCAATATATCAACTTTATCTTACATTTCAAAGCCTCTGTTGAAATTTCTGAAGGCTTGTCACTATCTCAGATGTGCTATTTAGCACCTACCCAGCATTCCTTCATTTGTATCATCAATTTAATTCTAGAAAAAATGATGAATTATAGAGGATGGGCCTCTTACTGTCTTCTCTTTGCAGATAGTTGCTAATATTCAAGATTCAGAGTGGCTTAGACACATAAAGCTTCGTGGCCATGGTGTTACAGAACAGACACACACAGGTTCATTATGTCCGCTGCCTTATAGGAAATAACGTCTCTCAATGCCAGAGATTTGTTAAAGGAAACGAAATCTTTATTTAATGCTATACAGACTTGAAGTAGTGACCTAATATCTTCATTAAGATATCAAAGTCCTTTAGGATACCACAGACGCCCACAGTGCTTCCTTCTCCTCCTGCCCCTAATTCAGGAAAAGAAGCAAATGTCCGGGATCCAGGCTCCTGACACCGTCAGCTGTGTTGCCATCCAGGCAGGATCTCTAATTAATCCAAAGCCATGAGGCACTTTCTCATGGCCTACTGGCAAGAGTTCTTTCACCTTCTTCCAGGCAAAGTCTCTCTTGCTCCCAGGCCACGCAGCCAAAGGGAGCACCCCAAAGCCACGTGGTCCTCTTCTACCAAAGCTTCGGGGGTCTGTACTCTGGAGAAACCATGTTGCTCTCTCTGGCAAAGCTGTGAGGGGGTCTCCACTCTGCCAAAGCCACGTGGCTCCCCCTTCACCTAAGTTGTGGGGAAGGGGTTGCCACTCGGCCAAAGCCTCATGGCGGTTCTCTGCTAAAGCTACATGGTGATTCTCTCTCACATGGCTGCAGGGGTCCTGACTCTGCCAAAAGAGCGTGGTTCTCACTAATGGCTATGGCGTCTGGGTTTAAATCCCCATGCCAATCTTCCTCTCCAGCCCCATTTCCAACTCCTCCTACAATTGTCTACACTTGCCAGCACTCCTGTATCCTTCCAGATTTACTGGGCTGCTATAGTGAGTCTGGGCAGGTGTGGCCCCATGGCATGGAGCCAATCATCTCCAAGCTCTCACCAGCCACCGTAAACAGGGGGAGTCGCCTCCCGGTTACATCTTGGGTGGAAGTCACTCCCTTCTCCCTGGCTCAAAGTATGTTTAACATATCTATGAAACCAGTTAAAGGTTATAGATATGTTAAATGACTATTGCAGAGGTTAGCTGCAAAGCTGTTGCTATGCAAAACCCCTCTCAATGGCCCTGCTCCATGTGTCCCTTCCCCCAACTCACACCTGAGGGGGAAGGGGTGAGGACATCTTATATATCTTTCTAATATTTCCTGGACACTCTAAGTTCTGGACCCCATTCCAAACCCTTTTTTGGGGCTCCCCTCTTGGCTGCACCCTGTTACAATGGGGCAGTCTAAAATTATACTTGGAATTTCTCTAGAAAGAAGTCTAGTTTCTTTAAATACCTCTATTTAATGACACCACTTCTGTCCTGTTTCCATTCTAAAACTACTTGGCACCTTCTAAGAAGAAGGGAGAGAGGGGTTTTGGGATTAGCTAACTCGCAGCTGAGGATACTCAGGGATGTGGATGACTGGAACCAGTGGCATGCTGAAAGTAAAACTGTGTTCTTTTTTTTATGCCCATACTGAACTTGGCATGCGTTATGACTGAAACCATTAAAAAATTGTGGAATGTGCCCTGGCTGATGTAGCTCAGTGGATTGAGCACAGGTCGCCAGTTCAGTCCCCTATCAGGGCACATGTCTGGGTTGCAGGCCAGGTTTCCAGTAGGGGGTGTGTGAGAGGCAACCACATACTGATATTTCTCTCCCTCTCTTTCTCCTTCCCTTCCCCTCTCTCTAAAAATAAATAAAATCTTTTTTAAAAAATTGTGGAATGTATTTTTTTTTTGTGCCAGTTGCTATGCTAAGTTGTGGTATTCACAACATTGTGAAATTTAGGACAGTTATTACTCCCATTTTATAGATGAAGATACTTAAGATAAGAATGATTTAGTGATTTACCCAGGGTCACAAGGCAACTAAGTGGCAAAGCTGGGCCAGAAACCTATTTCCTCCAGCTACAGTCAAGCTCTCATTTTGCATATTTGTTACAGAGCAACCAGTTGGTTCTCGAGACTGGCAAAACACTTCCAAAGTCTCACTTTCTCGAACCTGAGGGGTCAGTCTTCCACGGGCAATTAAGATCCCGGACGAGCCCCCCAAAACTGCTACAGAGCAAACAGTTGGTTCTCGAGACTGGCAAAACACTTCCAAAGTCTCACTTTCTTGAACCTGAGGGGTCAGTCTTCCACAGGCAATTAAGATCCCGGACGAGCCCCCCAAAAACTGTTACCGAGCAAAGAGAAGGTCCATTATTGTCCGCCGCCTTATGGAAAGATGTCTCTCAAAGCCAGAGATTGGTGAAAAGGAAAGGAAATGTTTATTTAATGCTATACAGAGTTAAAGTAGCAACTTAACTTCATTAAAATATCAAAGTCCTTTAGGATACCCACAGACACCCACAGTGCTTCCTATCTCCCTCTGCCCTAAGTCAGGGTACTGTACTTGCAAGGAAGAGAAGCACACGTCCGGGATCCAGGCTCTTGACACCGTCAGCTATGTCGTCGTCCAGGCAGGATCTGTAATTAATCCAAAGCCATGTGTCACCTTCTCATGGCCTACTGGCAAGAGTTCTTTCACCCTTCTTCCAGGCAGTCTCTCTTGCTCCCAGGCCACACGGCCAAAGGGAGCACCCCAAAGCCGCGTGGTCCTTCTCCTACCAAAGCTGCGGAGAAGGGGTCCCCACTCTGGAAAAGCCACGTGGCAATTCTCTGCTAAAGCCACATGGTGATTTTCCCTCATGGAGCTGCGGGTCCCACTCTCTGGTGAAACCGCATTTATCTCTCCTCCTGGATCTCCCCTCCTGGATCTCTCTTCATGGAGCCGCGGGTCCTGCTCTGTGGTGAAACTGCATGGATCTCTCCTCATGGAGCTGCCACGCCTGGGTTTTAAATACTGGCACCAAACTTCCTCTGCAGCCCTATTTCTGACTCCTCCTACAATCGGTTACACCTGCCAGCATTCCCATATATTTCCAAGGTTATTGGGATGCCATCATGAGTTTGGGCAGGCGTGTCCCCATTTTCTGGAGCCAATCTTCTCCAAGCTCCCACGCAGGCGCTTTAACTCAGCGTTCCTCCCCCAGTCACGTCCTTGGGGAAGTCCTTTCCATCCCCCCTGGCTCAGAGCATGGCCACAGCTGTTTAACATATCTATGAAACCAGTTAAAGGTTATAGATATGTTAAATGACCATTCTGGAGGTTATCTTGCAGCCCTATTGCTATGCAAAACAACTCAATGGCCCTGCTCCATGTGTCCCTTCCCCCAACT